>QKWP01003938.1:0-10516 GCA_003550325.1 Gigaspora rosea | reverse complement strand
GGTCTACCTCAGTGTATTTGTTTCCTTTTTCTCTTATTTTGCCTATATTAATTTGTGTGAGATCTTTATTTCTCCACATAACCCACTCCCTTGATCTTTTATCCTCCTTTACTTTTTTGATTGTTAATTCTGGTGCATTGGGGTTGGCTTCTTCTAATTTGTATTCTGGTTTGACTTCTCTTGAAAGTGGGTTTTCGATCATTTCATTTTCTATTGCAGTAAACCATTTTGGTTTGCACCCTCTCAACTCACACTTGTATGCTAGTTTTACTTGTCTCCATGTACAAAGCGTGCTATTGCTTTCTACTAGAAGCTGTGATGTTACCCAAATGCCGATATCATCTGCGTTTATCTTTTCATACATAAGTTGATTTTTTTCTAGGATTTCTGCAATTTCATAGTTTTGCGTTAATTTCACCAGACTTAGATCCCAGCTCTTTGTGAAGTCATTTTCTTCTATAGTAAAGCCCAAAGAGCTTGCTTGTTGTAAAATCTGCACACCCAAGTTTCGCAAAATTAACTTTCTTTTTCTTAGATAATCTTGATTCGTCATAATACATCTTGTTGAGCCTACTTTTAGCTGCCCTTGTTTTAGCCTTATTCTTGTTAATTCCTCTAAAGGCCCATTTGAGTTTAATCTAACTAAAAGTTCAGTAAAGTGATGCTCTATATGTCTGTTCCAAATACTTTTGAAGTTTGCTATTTCTGGATGTTTGGGGATTATGTTTGCCACTGTCGATGGGATTGACATTTTCCACTTCACCAAACTTAACATGGGCTGATGTATTTTATCACATTGAGTTTTAGTGAGACATGAGAGCATAATTCTGTACTCTAGTATGGGGACTAATACTGCGTTATTTATATATATTATTTGACTAAGTGACATTTTTTTGTGTTTAAGCAACCCTGTAATCTTGTTTACTTCTTTCTTTGCTCTATCTATATCTGCTCTCTGTTGGTTTTTTAGTGAGATCCAAACCCCCAAAAAGCGTGTTGAGTCTTTGTAGTTCTTGGCTATGATTTTTGAGCTTGAGTTACCTACCCAAATGAAATGTTTATTAATGTTTCTTTTCACTCCTGGTTTGAATACTACGAGCTCTGTTTTGTTTGGATTTATTTCTATATTGTTTAGGTCATAGAACTCATTTGAAATATTAATTGTTTTTTGCATACTATCTTGGTTACTTGTTACCCATGTTGTGTTGTCTGCGTATGCCAAGACCCCTATATGTAGACTATTATTTTCTATTTTTGGGCAGCTAATTTGCATCTTGTAACCTAGCTTTGCACTTTGTACTCTGCACAGGAGTGGATCATAAAATATTCTCCATACTAACGGCGAAAGCACTTCTCCCTGGTCTATGCCATCACCAGCCTCAATGAATTCTGTGTTACCGTATTCTGTTATAATACTAAGTTTTTGATTTTCAAACAAATGTACTATGAAACTTGTGAGCTTTGTTGTAAACCTTAGTCTTTCTAATGCTTTTCTCAATACAACCATGCTTACAAAGTTAAATGCTTTTTTCATGTCTTGATAAACTATCCAGAGCTCTTTTTTTTTCCAAGGCTTCTTCTACGATATTGTTCATAACATGTATTGGAGCTGCAGTACTTTCGCCTGAGAGGCCTGCGAAGTTAGCTCCTTTTAAGATATTGTTTTTCCTCAATACTTGATCCAATCTTGCTTGTATTATTCTTGTAAGAATCTTTCTACACGTTTCTAAAAGAGCTATTGGTCTGGTATTGCTTAGGTTGTACTCCCAAAAGCTACCTTTTGGAATTAGATATAGTTGACCTAACTTCCATTTCTCTGGGATTTTGCCAAATTGTAAGACTTTGTTTGCAAAGCTTACTAGTCTTTTGGTTGTTATGACAAAAAGTTTCTTTAGCAAAATATACCCAATTCCAGTGATGCCAGGGGCTGTTTTGTTTTGGGTCTTACGTAGAGCCTTGGACCATTCTTCTTTGTCAATTGGACTCATTATATTCTTATATATATTTGGGTTAATATCCTTTTTAGGTTCATACTCTTTTTGCCACTCCTGGTTCATCGTTTCGAACTTTTGTTTTCTTTTTCTAAACTGCTCTTGAAAATGTTTAGCTACTTGTTGCTTAACTTCAAGCTCTTCAGTAATTAGTTCTTGGTTCTGGTAACGTGTTTTTTCTTTTCTGAGCACTCTGTCTATTGATATTTTATTTTGTGGTCTATTTAGGAGGCTTTGTAGCATTCTTTTTTTATCTTTTTGCATCATGCCGAATCTCTGCTCAGTTTTAATGTTTATTTCTTTTTCTTTAGCTTTCTGATTCACTACTTCAGCCTTTTTTCTTAAAGCTTTTCCCCAGTTTTTAAGTTCTTTTATATCTACCTGGCTCCAATATTCTGGCATATGCGGAATATTCGTTTGGTGTTTGTAGTTTATTTGGTCGATTTGTATATTAAACCTTGTTAATTTTGAGCTGCTTATTTTTTCCCCATCATGTAAGATTTTTTCTTTCTGTAGTTGATACAAAAACTTAGTTTCTTTATATACGTTGTCTCTTGGAATTGCTTTTTTGATATATGCTTCTGTCTTTTTAATCTTAATCCATGGGATGTGCTTTGACGCTGCTTGTAAAATTGCGTCACTAATAATATTCTACTCTTTGTCAATATCAATTTCGCTATTCTGGGGAGTTTCAGGGGTTGCCTTGGATTTTAAGAGATATTCTACTCTATTGCTGTAGGCTTTCCAGTTCTCTTCTGTGGCTTTGTGGTATAGGAAGACTTTTCTTGTTGGTTTTTTACTTACTTTTTTTTCCTCAGGTTGCCATAGCTAAATATTATACTTGTATCGAGTATCGTTTCAATTAGTTTGTGATCACTACCAGTTAATATATTTATGTCTTTTACTGTTGCTTCAACTAGTAAATTACACATTTCTTCTCCGAGCCAGATATAGTCTATCCTTGATGTGAAGCTTTCTTTCTGCCAAGTATATTCTTTTCTGTAGAGGTTTAGATAACGAAAAGCGTCAATATAATCTCTGTTTTTAAGCCATTCTAACAGAGTTTTGCCAAGCCCCTGACTTGTTCGGTTTGGATTATTTGTGTCTAATTTTGTGTTACATAGTGCGTTAAAGTCACCAATTATGCATGTGTATGTGTTGATCTTACTTCTACATAATTCTCTAATTAGTGTTCGTTGGGTGTCTTTGTTAGCTTTTTTGTCTGCTGGAGGTAAGTATATTACCCAGACTTGTAAGACTACTTTTTGAAGAAAAACTCTACTTTGAGCACATAGGGACTGAATTTGTTTACTCTGCCTATATGCCTTGCCCATTTTTTGTTAACAAGCAGTCCTACTCCCCGAACCTTTGTGTTTCCCTTCTTCTCTTGAGGACCAAAAACTAATGTAGCCCTGTTGGTCTGTTTTAATCCATTTCCCCTCTTTTTCGCTAATGTTTGTCTCTGCGACACCAACTATGTCCATTTTTTCCTCATTACCCAACTTAGCGAGTGCTAGTAATTTTTGCTTACTCAATCTTAGACCATTAATATTATGGAAACCTATTCTGAGTGTTCTGAAATTTTCGTTTTCTATTTTGTCCTCACTTAGGCTTAGAGTGTCGGGTCTTTGTAAGGCATTAGTGAGGTTAATTGCCTTGCCCGAATTCTTTAGTTCAACTATGGCAACAATTAGGAGCACAATGCGAGCATGTGTTCTATTGTTTTGAATTTTTCTTGCATCTCAGCTAAGATCTTTTCGAATCTTTCTTCATCGTTTATCTCTTTACGTTTTCCACTTTTTAGCACTAACACAACTCTGTTTGCCCCTGTAGCAACTATATTTGCTAAGTGTTCTTGCTTGTTTTCTTTATTGCTCATTGAGTTTTTAGAAGAGGTTCTATTACTACTGGAGCTAGCATTACCCTCAGATCTACTACTTTGTTTGTGGCTATTTACGTTACTTGTAGGTTTGTTCGTTCTATTGTTTTGCCTATATAGGTTTTTGTCTAGCCTATGAGTGTTTGATGTTTTTATTTCAGTTTTTGTTATAGGCTTTTTCCAGAAAGTCTGATTATTTCTATGTTCTCTATTATCTGGAGCTTCATTGGGTGTTTGCTATTCGAGACGTGTACTATAATAGTACAGAGTGTGTTTTTGGGCTTGGTGAAAATTCTCCTCCGATTTAAAATATATGTGAGCTTTCTTTGTTTGATTTCCATTACGATTATTTAGAATGTGCACTGCCTGTACTTTGTGTTTTTTTAGCTGACGCAGAAGTAAACTATCGTATGCTGATGTTGGAATATTGTCTAACATACTTCTGTACTTGTTTCTTTCTTCAAGTACAGGAAAATCAAATTTTCCTGGTGTGATTCTGTATGTTTTACCTTTGTCCAGGGGTACTGACCAGTTTTTTTTAATGAGTTTAGTCTGTCTTTAGTGCTAGTTACCACTTTGATATACGCTGCTTTGGTTCTGAAGTTTGGCTGCCAAGCGAGGACTGTAATTGTGCCAAAGAATTTCAGAAATCTTTTGATTTCATCTGCAGTTGTTTCTTTCGGCAAATTCCACAATGTAAAAAGATATTGTAAAGTATTCATGTTATTACTATTGTTTCTTTTGTGTGTGAAGCTACCTTTTGGGGCCCATACAGAGTTATAGATATCTTCATATTGTTTAGGTTTCTTGTTGTTATGCTGATCCACCATCTTAATATTGTTAATTGAAATTCTCTTCATATTTTCTTTGAGGCCATAGTCCATTATACCACACTCTTCTTGTATTAGGATGGTTTGAAACTTTTCTAATTCGATTTCTGGAATAGATGTATAGTTACTATGTTCCTCATGGTTTCTTTTACATAAATTGTTGTAACACTCGACACTTGATTCGATGTTGTCTTTGTTATTGATTGGGATTTCTTGTATTTGGGTGACTTCCATAGGAACTGGCTCGGTTTTAGTCTCAGTTGTCTTGTGCTGAGTAGAGAGTTGAGGAAGTGTAGTTTCCAATATAGATATATTGACTTGGGCAGTACTATTTTTTGTTTGAGACTTATTTGTTTTAATAATGTCTATTTGCATTCTGTTATTAGTAAAACCCAACAAAGATTCTTCCTCTTTTGTTAGACTTTGTTCTCTTATTTTTTTGTGCTGGGCCCAGTTGAAATGACGTAGTACATTTCGTATAATTGCCACTACGTGGATATCATTTGTGCCTAAAAAATTTGCTACCTTTCTGTCTTCTTCCAGGATGTTTTTGTTTTGCTTATTGCTCAATGATTCTCTTTTCTTCTCTGGTTTGTTAAAGAAATCTTTATAGTCTACAAGTTCTAATATTGTACGCGTTTGTTTACTTTGACACATGTGTTTTGTTGTTTATTTCTTGTCTATTGACTATCCAAAATCTAAATCTGTTTATTGCCTAAATTAGAATACTAGTGTTTGTTTGTTTACTTATTTTGTTTACTTTCGATTGACGTGTCTGTTTATTTTGTTGTTTGTTTGCTAATTGGTGATCTGCACAACAGGGTCAAAGGCAAATTCCCGAATTTCAATTTCTAAAAAAAATTTGGGCAAAGTAAATGTTTTTCTATCTATGACGAGTCTAAGTTTTTACAAGACTAAAACTTTCTATATAACTATAGTTATTTTTCTTTGTTGTAACTAATTTTTTAGAAACACTTTTGTAGTTATCTTAGTATGAATATGCTCTAGCTTGGGTTTTTCTTCTACTCCAATTTTGGTTGTAGTGATTGACGGGAAGAGTGTGTATTTAAAGTTCAATTTAGATAATCTTAAGTCATGAATATTATTAAGAAAAACGTCCGAAATTCATTATTAAAAAAAAAAAAAAAAAAATTAAACCTCGTCTTATTAAATTCTAATAGGTTTTTTAATTCAATAATATATTACAAGAATTTTTCTGATTTTCTTTCTACGGTTTTTGAACTTCCGTTTCTTCAATATCCTCAAGAATTCCATGTTATCCATGAGCCACTTAATCAAATTGGTTGTGTTTATGTGACCAAAAACTTTGAATTTTTGAATCAAATTCCATTACCCAAAAACCTACTGATCCCATCACATCATTTCTCACCTGCTCTTAATAAAATTTTGTCCCCTCATGATAATAAAACACATACCTTAAGAGTTTTTGTGAAAGATCATGCATCCAACTTTTTAGAAGCATTCGAAGAAAATTTAGAAGGAAATCCAAGGAAATTCTTTCAAAATTTAAACATATGTTTATAATTAGAAATCCGTAAAGTCACTTTATAAAGCTGCAAATTCTACATATAAAGCTTGGAATGAAGCCTGCGTACCTAATTCTGAAAGATATAATATTTTTTTCTGAAAAAGTTTAGCTCAAAGGCTCAAAGATTCAAAGGTTCTTATGACTTAATTAAGAACGCAACTGAAGAGAAGATATTATTAGTAGACACTGATGATTTAGTTCGAGAACCAGAAAAAATTTTAAGATGGTCAAAGTATTTTGCAGATCAGTATGTTATAGGTGGGCAGATTAGTATAGTATAGGCCGATTTTTTAATCTATACTATACTGACCAGGTATTATATATATGAGCGTTAGTTTCTATAAATTTGCAGATCCGTATAGTATAATTTTAAAAATTGTCCTGTACTATACTGATCTGCTATAATTTCAGATGGTCAACATAGAGTTTAAGAAAGGAATGCTTGATTGGAAAAAAGAACGGAATATTTAAAAATAAATTTCATAAATTTGTAAATTAAATTTGCACAAAAATTTATAAAATTATATAATTTCATTATATGTCAAAAGAGTGCACAAAAATATGTTCTCGAGATATCGCATTTATTGTGAATTCAGAAATGAATAGCTGCTAATACCTCAGATCAATGTTTAGAAATATTCATTCTATTCTCAAAATTAGTGATGAAATCCGTAAACTAATAGTTAATAATATAAATTATACAATGAAAAATAATAACAGAGATTTTTTCATCAAAGTTAATATCCTCAATGTGTTGCTACACAGCATTATTAACATTATCTCTTAGAACCTTCAGACTTTGATCAATGAGGACCTACATACAAATATATAAAAATGATAGAAATAAAATTGCATAAAAAAAATAATAAGTTAAAACTTACTGACAAAGCTATCACTCTGCTAATTAAAATTTTAAGCTTATAATAATCTGTAATACAGGACGGAACTTCAATCGTGAAGATTTCTTGTATTATAACATATCGATCAATAGATATCATCCTTTTAATCACAATGTCAAACCCTTCTGTTGATGCTCCAAAGATTTGAAAATTTTTAGGTAATGAATGTCCCTTTTTTTTCTCTTGAGCAACAATATAATTTATATTATTTCGCATTTGTCTACTTAATTTGGCAAAGTCAGTTTTGATCTTTTTCTGAATCTTATTTGTCAGGCTTCCTGCAACCTCTAAAGTGAAGATTTCATAATTCGAATAATTTTGCACAGTAAAATCTGGTCTAGTTCCGTTTGCGGAATTTTGAGAATTTTGAAGTTTATTATGTTTTGATGATATTGATACTGAATCCCTATAAAGAAATTTTGATATAATTTCTGATATAATTGCGGAGTAATAGGATATACATTACTTACCAACTAGTATAAGAACCATCGATATATCGATACATGATTCTAAAATCTCTGTACAAAATTTTAATTCAGACATTTTTAATGAAAAAAAATCTCCCCTTCAGAATTTTTTAAGACTAATTCAATTTATTATTTCAATAAATCAGAGAATTTGAAAGGTCAACTTTTCCAATCATTAGATTAATTCTACAAGTTTTTTTAATGATAAGATCTGTATGATACATTACAATTTTTGTACGGTATCAAAAATGAAAGTAATTTGGCGTTCTTTTAAAGTTTTAATTCCCAAATTTACTAATTTCCGTTTAAGTTCCACTTCTTTGAATATATTTTCAGCATTAAGAGTCTAAATATTATTATAAATGAATTAAAATTATCAAATCAAAACAAGAAAAAGGAGCACATTCGTGTTACCTCTTTACTCTTAAAAATAGAAAATATATTATCTAAATATTCGTTGACCTCTTCGTCTAATTCTACATTTGCAAGTGGAAACAAATTGCTCAAAAAATGAATTTCATTATTTTTCAATAAGTTGTTTAATCGATTAATATCCAAAATATAGTCCTTAATAAATCTTTTTTTGGAAAAAAATTAGAAAATTGAATAATTAACAAACATTTTTATGTATCAATAGGTACCTATCATTTTCTTTCTTTTTACGTAAACTGCTCCATAAATTGAAGATAATAGTGCTTTGCTTTGAAGGAATGACAACAGTTACAGAAAAATAGTCATTTAAAATATGGCTCACTTTTTCACGGCATCTAACAGGGTAGTTTTTATTTTTACTAATTGCTTCCAAGAATTTTATCCAAATATCTTTATTACATTTTTCGGCTGTCAAGTAATTGAGAAATTCATCATAACTCCAATCATTTACATTAAATTTTTTAAAATAGTCATTCACTTCTGGCATTCTAAAAATAAAGAAAACGTAGTAAGAATAATGCATGTGAACTATGATTTCTATTAATTTATTTACATAATTTTCTCAGCAATTTATTAATAAACTACTGCACAACGTTCTTTGAGCTCAACTAAACTGCTGCACAGTGTTCTTTGAATTTTTAGACGAATCGAACGATAGACCACTAAACTGATACGCAGCGTTATTTAAACGCTGCATAACGTTCCTCAGTCTAACAGACAAATAATATCAAATAATAAACATCATTGAATAATCATATAGCTCAATCTCTAAATAAGTTCTTACCTAACAAACGTAATACTTCGTATGTGAAAGATCCATATCGATATAGATATAGATATATATGTATTTGAAATATTCTCAGGAAATAATAAAAAACAAGAATTATGCATGTTTGTTTCAATTTTTATGCGAAAGATTTCTGTACTTATCGTTATGTGCTATATATCAGATCAAGGAATCGACAATCATTTAACTCAAATTTAGTTATCAATATCGATATCGATTACATATACGTTTATTTATGCAAGAAACCATATCAGCATAATTAAAATTTTTTTTTTATCACTTAAAGGGTTCTGACTATTTTATTTCAATAATTAAAAAAAATAATTTTTTTGGCATTAGATCGATGGTCATAGCAAAGACTTATCACGTGATGAGCAACTTGAAAATTCCTCTTAGATGACATGAATACGCTAGAATAATCTTATTACATTTAGACCTCGATATATCATTTGAATATACCAAATCTCAAAATGGTTTCAACTTGATTGAATCTGACAAATTTAGTTCAATAAATTATTTTCGTTCAATAAACGAATAATTTTACTCGATTGCATTTGACAAATTTCGCTTAAATGTCCGATTTTATTTTCTAGTAGTTTGTTCTCATTTATCAATAATTCAATTTTTACACGCGCTAAAATTGTAAAGAATAAAATTTATCAAATAACTAGGTTAGTACGAGCATCATCATGTGTCATTGTGGACAGACATTCTTTTCAAAAGTAATGTTTTTGATTTATTTATATTTTGAATTGATTTTGTCTTAAAACATAACTTTGTTATCATACTAACAAGCCGCTACGCTCTGGACAATTGATCAAATCATAAAAATGAATGCTTGCCTTCTTTTAATATTTCAACTTTATTCATTTTATATATCGACAATTGGTTATTAAGTTTTTTTAAAGAATCATTAATTCTTGCACGTTGTATTTGCTCATATCTTTTACGTTTAAGGCGCTTTAATTCAGTATTATCACTTCTTATAGATCTCTTAGGAAACAATTGAAACATCGTCAGATCAGAAGATAGAAAATTTGCGTTATCTTTTCATTGTTGCTCAATGAATTGATATCTTTATTTTTAATGGAAAATGATATATTCGAATCAAACCTAATTTTTAACATAAATTTTTAGGTTTATAAATAAGAAAAATAATTATTAACTTATTAAATACACAGTAATGGAACAATACAAAAATAGATGATTCTTAATTATTGCATTTATAAATTATGAATCATGGGGTATGACATTTGAATTTTGAATTTTTAAGTCTCATAACTAAATACAATATTTTCGTTAGAATACAGTATTATTTGAAAGAAATTTATCTTACAGTAATTTAATATCCTTCTAAACCTTTTTGGCCCAAAATAATGTACAGTACGTAAAGTTTATAATAAGAATGTTACACAAATGTATTAATGAACAAAATTTTAATGCTAGTTTAAATAAAATGATGCATCAATTTAATTCAACTATGTATTGTTTTTATTAGACAACTATTCAAATCAATAATTTTATTGAAGTACGATTCAAAATTTTTTTTTGCTAATTGTGCAACGTACTTATTTTTTAGTAAGAAAATTTCTTAGAGTGTCCAGGGTACTGCGGTGCATAATTCTGCTCACGCTAAAAATAATTTTTAATATTGTTCTCATAAGTAACACGTGATTTAAATC
>QKWP01003937.1:0-10535 GCA_003550325.1 Gigaspora rosea | reverse complement strand
TGGTGGTTGTTTCATCGAATTCTAATCACTGGATCGAGAGTTATGCCCGTTTTTGTGTAATTTATATAGGTCAACAATATATACTGTATCACTAGTCTAGTTTATGGCGATGAGCTAGCTATGTGAGACTTATATTTGTTTTGATACTTCTCTGGGAGCTTGGCCATGATAGCTCTTTTTTCAGCCTCTTCTTGGGATATACCAGTCTTGATCATATTCTTATATGCTTTATTACGCCAATGAAAATATGGCAAAGAGGTAATTCCATCTGATAAGATCCAGCGCTTAGTGTCTATTGGATATAGGGCTTTCTTTTCTGATTCGACCAATGATAATATATGATCCTTTGACCGGATACCTATATTTTTGGCATAGAATACTTTATTACCAAATAGACAGTCTCGATAAACTTGGGTCATAGGTGAATTATTCTCTGGATAAGTATTTTTAGCCATCTCATCTATACCTTTTTTACTAACTCCTTTATGCTTAGACTTTGTAGACTTATCTGCTAAGACATAGTGGTATGACTTGGCCCAGATATGATAAGATTCTGTAATCACATTGCCGGGAGTCTCATCTTTGAAAAGCACAATAGTCTTAGAATCATTAAGATCAAAAAGGTTAGGTTGCTCTGCCATGTCCTTATAGATGTCCTCCGTTACAACTATAAATATGAATGAGTCTGTATCCATATATCCAAGTATGGCTTTATCACCATATCTTTCTTTTACATAGCCATACCAGAAGCGGTACATCAAAAGTTTGCTAAGGCCTAGAACTGATGCTCCGACAATAATAGGCTTGTTAAGAGTTACACTAGCTTTTCCCATATGTGCTCCAACAAGTGTATTTCCTAACTGTCTAGCATATTTAAAAGAGGGTTTGCGGATCTGCTTAATAAATTACTTTTCGTCTTGCTCATTATTCATAGCCATGAGCTTAAAGAAATCTTTCTCAAAAGCATTCTTAGCGCATTGTCGCTTTTCTGTATTAAAGGCTATATAAGGGGCAAGCCAGTTAGTTTGGTCGAATGATAGGATTTCTGTAACCTCATCAACTATCATACCCAATTTTACATAATATTAGAGTTCTTGATAATGGATAACATAATCTTTTCGTGGACCAATGGGGAACTAATTTTTTTGTTGCTAAAAACCGTCCTCCATCCAAGTTATCTACAAGCTCTGAGGTATAGGGACACAACATATCTTTACTTACAGCCATATTCTCTACGGCTGGGGGTAAATCACTCAAATAGTCATGGGTCTTTAGAGGAAAGTGTGCCTTAATATTTAGGAAATAACCTCGTAGAGAATTTGCCTCAGTATTAAGAATCTTTTCAAGATATTTTTTTTGCTCATTTGGATTATCTTCAAGATATTTACGGCTTACCTCCCATTGATAATTTCCAATAGGCAGATACTGACTCATGGTCCAGCCATAAAGATTACTTGCATCGACATATGAGATCCAGGTTGTTGGTTTAGACGAGTTAAAGGCCTTACCCATCTTAGGATTATTGGCTTTGAAATAGCGCTTGCAAGCCATAGCTATTCCACCACGCTTAGCCTTTTCTATAAAATCATGCATAGTCATGTTTGTAAAGAGTCCAATCTTAACTCCTGTTATTTTAAGCATGGCATCCCAAGCTAAAGCTGGTGCAGACACATAGTGACTCGGATCAAGCTCATAATATTGTATACATATCTTTCGGAATTGGGTCCAGACATCAGCAAGGCTAAGCACATCAGTCTTAAGATAGATATCATGATATTCTCCCAAATTCTGGCAATTAAATTCTTTCCATACTTTTTGGGCATGTTTATAGTCGTCTTGTATAATCTTACTTTTAAGAGTACTATGAAATTCTTCGAATAAAGGAAGCTCAGTTTCTAAGAATCTATCTTGTGAATTGATATAGTCATAGGGATAAACTCCTTTACGTAAAACTAAGGCTATTTGTTCTGAAAAGTAACCTAGTTTTTCAAAAATCTTAGTTGTTATTGGGTTAATATCTCCCAAATTTTTCGTAAGATTTGCCAAGCTATTATTCATAAATTGCATGCTATCTATATATTTTAACTGACCTACCTTCATAGACTTGTATCGCTCAAATGTTTCAGCTATGACTCTGATTTGGTGAGCATTAACTGATTTTCCAACAGATTCGCAAACTAAGTGAGAGTCATAACCCCGGAAGTTATGAAAGATAATTGGAATTGGCGTCTTCCATGCTTCAATCTGAAGTTTGAGATTACATGCATTGTGAGCGGGTCCTTGAAACTCACCTGTTATATGATAGTGGTCCCAGACTTTATTATCTATAGCTAATTTCTCTTTGCAAATCCAACAGATATCGGCTTTAGCAAATTTTTTCATGTCTTTTTCAGTGATAATACAGTCATGCTTGATAGCTAAAACCTTATTAATTTCAACCAACTCTTTATCAATTCTTTGGACAAATTCTTGTGTAGCATTTTCTCCTCGATATAGGTAAGGGTCCCATATATCTCCAGTATCAAACCAGTGGACTAGATAACAAAAGCTATTAGCTTTTTGCTCAGCGAGCTTACGCATTTGTCCTCTATATTCTTTGGTGCATTTCTTGTTGTCTGCCTCGAAGTCAGCTATAATTACACATGGGGCATTAATCATTCGGGCATAATTTTTAAACTTTTCAAAATCATTGACCCCTTTGGTAGGTAATTTGGCTTCTTGAGTTGCTTCTCCCAAACCAAAACAGTGCTTTTGATGATAGGCTAAAGATTTTTCTGACTGGAAGCTATGAAAGCACCGATTACAAAGATGCTTTTTAACTTTTTTGCCATTATCTTTATAAACCAATCCATCCGGATTTTTGATCCAAAGAAAATGATTTTTTTGTCCATATTTATCATCCTCAGATTTGGTAATATCTGTAAGAGCCATGAGATATATAATATGTTGTCGATTATAGTTCTTGCTGGCTATTACCGGTTTGGGAGTTGCTGATTCTTCTTTCCATTCCCAGACATTAATAGAGATATCCAGATTCATTTCCTCAATCTTATTAAATATATAGGAGCAGATTGGTGTGGGCATAGGAATTCCATCGAGCTTGACAATATCTAAATAGGGCTTGTATTTTGTGGCTCGGAAGATTCGTTCAAGATGCTCTGTATGTTCATACCAGTAGGCAAAGTATACACCTAATGTGCCTTGAAGACATTTTTCGGATAATGTATTAGTTTCTGGATCAATTAAACCTTTATTATCTGGATTGATAGTGCATTTTGTATTGGCAAGCTTTTTGAGAGTAGGAATATATGATCCTTCATATGCCCGACGATAGGTATAGGCTTCAATAAATGCCTTATCGATTCGGATTAGTTGCCAGTTAGATCCGCTTTCTAACATTTCCTCAATTTTTTTGTCTATTTCTTGGCCGGAAAGAGTTAAATGATTATCTATATCATCTTTAGAGAGAATTACTCGCATATCTCCTCTGTGATAGGATTCTTTATAAACAGGAAAATATTGGTTACCGCATTTTTGCATTTTGGTATATTTGTATGATACGACTAATGCTGATTTGATTTGCTCTTTTTCTTGTAATTCTGTTAAGATGACTTCGGTTGTTTTTTCTCGAGCTGACCCTATAAGCTGTGGCATATACGGTGCATCTATATATTCATTTTTGGTTTTTACACTTTATTAAATGAATATGCTAAGTTTTTTCTAGAAGGGACTATCGCCTCCCATTTGCTTAATAATGAAAGATTTTTATGAGTCCTTGATGGATCAGCTGATTTTTTCTCAAATCGGATATTGCCTTTGGGGCGTTTTTATCTGCTCTAAGATATTTTTCTTTTATTAAATCTGGCTGGATATCAGATTGTTTTAGTTCTACGTCGCCGTCTTTTATTGCTTCTCTATAGGCTTGGGTTGAAGGGCTTGGACCAGCTTCCAGATCTTGGTCAACTTCTTGGTCTTTGACTTGGGAAACTGTAATTTGAGGAATTACTTTTGGTCGACATTTATATTGCCTTTCATTATGGCGACAAAGTTTCCATAATTTGGGAAAGTTTTTGCCACATCTTGTACATGGATGTTCGACCATATTTGTTATATAATACTTATAAAAATCTTTTCTTTAATTATAATACCCAAAGTACTATATAATACTTATAAAATATTTTTGTTTAAATAGAAATTTTGGTATCCTGATATCATTTTTTTGTTCTAATTTTGATACCAAGATCCAAAATTTTAGTAAATATATCTGAAATTTTGGTACCTGGATATTATAATTTTGGTATCCATATCTGAAATTTTGGTACCGGTATCCCAAATTTTGGTACCCGGGTATTATAATTTTGGTACCTATATCTGAAATTTTGGTACCGGTATTCCAAATTTTGATACCCCGCCAAGGCGGGTACCAAAATTTAACCTTTGCTAGATAATGTTAAATCGCTTTTTGAATTAATTCTATGATAACATAGAAAATAGTATGCATTTTAGGCTTGAATGGACTCGCAGAGAAGCACACTCGGACACTTCGGTCCTCGGTGCTCTCTGCTCATTTCAAGGACAAGCAATATAGCATAATTTTTTTGTTATCTTGTTTGGGATTAAAAACATAGCCCGAACGTTAACAAAGACTATGTTTATCTTAATATTGAAAACCCAAATTTAGGTGTAAGGAAAGTAAGTTAACAGGAATTGGCTCAAGCTTAATTTAGAGCTTGAATTCGATATATGATTAAATATATCTAGAAGAGCTTGTAGAAGGATCTAGAGGGTCAATTTGGATTCTGTCCCAGGTTTCTGTCCTAGAACCCCCCTTTTCGGCCTACTAAATATGTTACAGCTATTTCATAAAAAAAAGTGAAAGAATTATATGGATATAAAATTAAACATTATTTAATTCAATAATTACTTTATCATGAATATTATCATTATAGTGAATTCAAACTTCGATTTAATAAAACATCAATGAAAGTTCTATACCAGAAAAATATCTGGTCATTTACTAGAAATTTAAATAACCAAATCATTTGGTCATTAGATTATTTGTACTATTTGTATATGAAGTAATTTTATTAATCAAATAGCTAATAAACAAGTTATTAAATACTATAATTTCACTAGTCGATAATTGTAGCTACTATATATAAAAATCAAAATTTTATTAAAATAATTAATGATTCAGATAAGATTTGCAGAATTATTATATTGGAAGAATGTCTAAAGTGTAGCAACTTATATTTCTTAATAATTTTCTCAATTAACTTTAGAGTTAGGATTATCTTATATCAGTGATAGCAAATGACCTGAAATTATCTACAGACTCAAATAGTAACTAGTCATTAGTCATTTTAGGGTTTTAAATAACTTAGAATATTATTTGACATTTATTTACTAATAATCTACTGTACTTTTAGCCAATCAAAATTAAGTACTAAAAAACTAATTTTTTATAATTATAATATGTACATACTTTGCAAAGTAAATAATTTAATAAGAAATTTTATTAAAATAAATTTCTGTCACTTGCTCTGCACAAAATTGCACAACAGACCATATGGGGTGTTTTCTATTAAAAGGGCCCATTTTTATATATATTTTATTTTGAGATATTTGAGTTTAATTATTTGTTTTGATTTTCGGACTGATTCGGGATCAAACAAATTTCACGATATTGATTGGTTAAAGACGGCAGGTGACTATCAGTAAACTCATGACGTGTTGGCTCTACGCAGCCTCATGTAATTTTTCTTTTTATATTATCTTGATTTTTTATTTGTAATTCGACTTTCATTTATAATTAAAAAAAGTCAATCATGTCAAAATTTATATGAATTTAACGAAAACTCATTTTTCAAAAAAATGTAAAAATGGGCCATTTTAATTGAAGACACCCCATATGTGTCCAAAAATAGGCTACTGCCTAAAATAAGCTACTCCTCAAACATCTTTGACCTAAAAATAAGCTCTTCACGATTGATAATAGTCACTATATAATAAAGTTCAAATTCTACTATATAAATTGATTATTATTACTTAAGTAATCTTATTTAGGAGATCAAAATACACATACTATATAATTTTTAGCAAAATTGAAAACCATTTTATTATTTTGACTTTTAATTTTTACTTTCAACAAAAAATTAAAATCTGGTAAAAAAAATATATTTTTTGATGAACATAAAAATTAAAAGTTAAATAATAAAAAGTTCTCCAATCTGCATGAAAATATTAGAAAATATGTATTATAATTTTCTGACATATTTACTTAATTGCTAATCTGGATAAGATTGGCACTATTACTATATTTGGGGATCTGTTAAAGCCAGTCACTATCACATGACTAACAGCCAATCAAATTGTAAAATTTGATTATCACAGATCAGCCCAACAAGACAAAGACAAAAAAAAAGTAAAAAATACCAAAAATACAAGAAACAAGTATCCAAACCTATCTCAGAGCATTAATAAAAAATGTTGAAAAGGCAATTTTACTTATAAAACATCACTAATTCTAACTCCCAACTAACCATTACTCTAATTTTAATTAAATAATAAAAAACATATAAAGGTACCTGGCTTTAATGGTCCCCTATATTTGGATAATAATACTATTTAGGGCAATTTTATTATACTATTTTATAATATATCAAATCTAATTATAAATATTAATTAAATTTACTAAATTGTACTATTGGGATTCAAATACTAGTATCAGCTAAATTATTATATGATAATCAAGTTTTGATTTGGGTAAGTATGTTTTTTCTATTGTTAATATTCTTTTTTTTTTTGCTATAAGATGAATGTACCTAATTCCATAGATTTTTATTTGTCATATATAAAAGTTTGTCAAAAAATTGTATTTATTTGTAAAATTTAATATATAAACTATACAATTGATTTATTATTTAACTGTAAAATTTTTTTATATATTATATACTAAAAAATTTTTTTAATAATAAAAGTACAACCTGTATAATTTATGAGAATTTTAAAGCTACGGGCCTAATTTCGTGGATACATAATGAACTTGATTTTTTGTTAATTAAATTGAACAAAGTTTGCTAAGTAATATGTTTATTACACTAAATTATATATAATATAAAATTTTTTACAGGATTTGAACAAGATTTTATTAATAGACTTGGCTACTTAAATGTATGGTATGCACAAAAAATTAATTTTTTTCCATAGACCATGTATTTTGGGACTCAGTGATTCGATTTGGATGATTTTGGTACTATTCAAATCATCTCACTAAGACAATTCGAATGATACCTAAATTATCCAAATTGGATTGCATAGTCACAAGATATATAATCCATGGAAATAGATTTGATCACAGAAAACATCTTATATCCCTGGATTCTGTAATCCAATTTGGATGATTTTATCGCCATTAGATTCATCTCAGTGAGACAATTCAAATGATACCCAAATCATCCAAATTGAATTACAGAATTATGAGATAAGATACACAATCCTATAAAAATATATTTGATCTCAAAAAAATAATAAATTTATCGTTTATCTCAGAATATTGTGATCCAATTTGGCTAATTTTGATACAGTTTTGGTACTGTTAGAATTATCTTAGTAAGATGATTCGAATGATACCAAAATTATCCAAATTGTATCATGGAATTATAAGATATCACGAAATATTATAATTCACAAAATTAGGGCAATCCACAGAATTAGGTATGATTACCTTACTAACTCTTTTTCATATATTTTTGTAAACATTTTTTGAGTGCATTACAGTTGGCATATTAGTCTAATGCTTTGGGTAGGTGCTATTTTGAAGTAAATTTGCTATTAGTGCTTATTTTGATAGTGAAATTATTGGTATTGCAACTTGAGGAGCTTCAGAAGAATGAAAGAATACTCCTCTGATACTAGCAAAACTACAGAAGGAAAAGGTAAAAAAATTTTTTTTGAATTTACAAGTTCAATTAATTTCTGATTATATAAACTTAATCTATTTTTTTCAGAAAAAGATGAACTAGATGCTTTTTTCGCAATTTTTTTAGTAGATTCTCTTTTGTTATTGTTTGGTATTAATATTGATATTATTGATACTATAGTAATTAAAATTGTATATAGCATAGTAGTTAATATAGCAGTTACACAATTTGCCATGCAAATCATGTGTGTAAAATTTTTAATTATGGGTCAAATAATTGATGCACCTAAATTTTATATGTAAAATTTAGGAAAACTTGCTTTTTAAGCTAATCTAATAATAAAAAAGTCATCAGTTTAATTTTGTACTGTAGTTTGCAAATTTTCTACCATTTGGAGAACCTCCTTATAAAATTTTAAGAGTGGTTTATAATAAAATGATAAATAATCCCAACTGCGAAGTTGGTCAATTTTTTGATGATTTTTACTACAGTATTTGTTTATAAGTAATGTTTATTATTTATCTAAAATAGGTAATTAGGAGCGTCAATTAAACTGATGCCCCTAATTACCTATTTTAGATAAATGATATGCATTACTTATAAACAAATACAGTGTGGACATATTATTGTGGACTCTTTTTAAAAATTTGTACAAAGCTAAATATGTAAAATATAAAGCTAAAAATTAAAATATAAATTCTTTAAATTTATATCTTTTAAATAAAAAAAAGATCATAAAATTCNGTTTATTATTTATCTAAAATAGGTAATTAGGAGCGTCAATTAAACTGATGCCCCTAATTACCTATTTTAGATAAATGATATGCATTACTTATAAACAAATACAGTGTGGACATATTATTGTGGACTCTTTTTAAAAATTTGTACAAAGCTAAATATGTAAAATATAAAGCTAAAAATTAAAATATAAATTCTTTAAATTTATATCTTTTAAATAAAAAAAAGATCATAAAATTCCATGCAGTACTTTTTAAGATAATTAAACTATAAAATATTGTGCCATATTACACATATATGAAAATAGTAATTTTTTAAAACTTAGTTGTCATTATACATAAAGACGAAAGCATTTTGGATTTGAAAACCCGAAATTAAAATTTGAAGACGAAATTGTTTTTGACCTATTTTACTTGAAAGACAAAATTATTTGATATTTTTTTTGAATAGACAAAATTATAAGGAACATATCTATATAAATTTTATTTGCTCTTCCTTATAAAAAATTTTAATTTTCTCTAATGAAGACGAAATAGGCCTTTTTCAAAAATCAATTTCGGTACCATCACTAGTTGTCATAATTACTATATATTAAAAGTTAATTTTTTATTAAGTAAACAAAACTTTTTTAAGTGAAATTTGTTCAGCATAACAAATTATATATAATTCTAAATTTTTAGAAATTTTAAAATAATTTTAAGTTAAATACTATTAGTAAATATAAAAGATAAATTGTTTAATTTAAAATTAATAAACTGCTAAAATAGTAATTTATTCCTATATATAGGAGTCATCTAAAGCCAGGTGCATTCACGTGATATAAAGCCAATCAAATCGTAAAATTTGATCTTTATGGATCAGCCCGACAAGACAAAAACAAAGAAAAAAAGTGAAAAATGCCAAAAATACAAAAAACGAGTATCTAAACCTGTATAAGAGCATTAATAAAAAATGTCGAGAAGACAATTTTACTATAAGTCAAGCCCTAATCCTAGTCTTTAACTAACTCTTACTCTAAGGGGCATGCTATTTATCACGTGATTTTTACCATGGATACATGGTCAAAGATAGTGATCACGTCTATATATTATATTAATCAATTAGAATTAGATAAAGTGATCACACCATACATGAATAGGAGTGGCTACTAAGTAAAAAATATCACATAATAAATGGCACACCCTAATTTTAATTAAATAATCAAAAACATATAAACGCACCTGGCTTTAGCTATCCCCTATATATAGTAATCTAATAAATTTTTTTTAAAAAATTATAAAATTTTCAAAATATATACAATTTGTTATACTAAATAATTTTATTTAAAAAAAATTGCTAGTTTATTGATAAAAAATTAAGTTTATATATTACTATATTTAATAAGTTTAATTACTATTAAAACATAGTAAAATATAGAAAATCATACTTATAAATTTTACTTAAACTTAATTATTTTAAAAACTATTGCATAGAATTTTTTTAAACTTTTTTTATTTGAAAGATATAGATTTGAAGAATTTATATTTTCATTTTTAGCTCCATAACTTACATATTTAGCTTTGTACAAATTTTTAAAAAGTGTCCACAATATTTTGTCCCCCTACTGCATCAGGAAATTTTATACATAGATATTAATCGATATATAGCACTTAATCGTTTTATATCGATTATAAAATATCGCTATATATCGATTAACTGGATAAAAATCGATATATATCTAAATCGATATATATCATTTTTTATATTAAATCGTTATATATCTATAAATCGATTATAATCAGAATTATTTAAAACAATATATAACGATTAACAGATCTTTAACGATTACACAGTATTTTGACCACAACGATATATAACGATTAACAGATCTTTAAC
>QKWP01003936.1:0-10537 GCA_003550325.1 Gigaspora rosea | reverse complement strand
ATTATAGATATATATCGATTTTTGACCAGTTAATTGATATATATCATTATTTTTTAATCGATATAAAACGATTAGCTGTTATATATCGATTAATATCTATATAAAAATTTCGTAATATATATGCTACTAATTAGTAGTTATTTAAATTGATTTAATAAAAATCAGCTTGGTCAGTGTTGGGTTGGACATTGGACATGGACATTGGACCACCTATGTCTAGTCTAGTCCAATCCATTGGACCAGAAGGGGTTGGACATTGGACATTGTGTAATATTAAATTAGTACATAATCATGTGACAATTGGCCAATTAAATTATAAATTTTGTACTATTATACTTGATTTATTATAATATACTTTTATACAAAGATAAAATTCAAATAATTTAACAATTTAAAGATTAATTTAGTTACTACTATATGTTTCTAAAAATAAGCTACTCTTTTGGATAATTTTGGACACAAAAAATCCAGGGTAGCTTATTTTCAGATATAATCAATTTTTAGTCAATCACTAATAGTTACTATATAGTAAAGTCTAAATTCTACTATGTAAATCAATTATTAGCACTTAAGAAAACTTTTTAGGAACTCACTACATATATTCTAAAAGTTTCATCAAAATAGAGGCACCTTTTATTATTTGACTTTTAATTTTTACATTTAATAAATATATTTTGTTAATAAAATTTTAATCTTTTTGCTGAATATAAAAATTAAAAGTTAATTAATAAAAACTTATCCAGTTTTGTTAATTGATAATCTGCCTATCAAGTAAAGAATAGTGAAATGTGGCGTTCTTCCATCTAAAATTTTTTTTCATACTAAGTTAACGATACATGTCCACTAATTGAAAGTTGTAGAGCTCATCGAGGCGCATCTAACAGTGGTTAGATCATCCAAATCGGCCTAGTGGATGGCGAGATATCGTTGAAAAACGATTGGTTGACTATATAAAATCCCGTGACGGAAATTATATATGAAAATCACATGATCCGAAATGCGGCGTGCGCCCATCTAAAACTTTTTTTTTTACTATGCTAACGAAACATGTCGATTAATTGAAAGTTTGTAGAGCTCATCAAGATGCATCTAATGGTGGTTAGATCATCCAAATCGGCCCAGTGGATGGTGAGATATCGTCGAAAAACGATTGGCCGACTATATAAAATCTCTATGTAAACAATACAAGTTTATATAGAGATTTTATATAGTCGGCCAATTGTTTTTTGACGATATCTCGCCATCCACTGGTCCGATTCGGATGATCTAACCACCATTAGATACATCTTGACGAGCTCTACAACTTTCAATTAATCGACATGTTTCGTTAGCATAGTAAAAAAAAAGTTTTAGATGGGCGCACGCCGCATTTTGGATCATGTGATTTTCATATATAATTTCCGTCACGGGATTTTATATAGTCGGCCAATCGTTTTTCGACGATATCTCGCCATCCACTGGGCCAATTTGGATGATCTAACCACCGTTAGATGCGCCTCGATGAGCTCTACAACTTTCAATTAGTGAACATGTATCGTTAACTTAGTATGTAAAAAATTTTAGATAGAAGAACACCACATTTCGCCATTTTTTACTTGATAGGCAGATTATCAATTAAAATTTTAGAGTATATGTATTTGCACGAAAAATTCTGTACCAGGTTTTGTTGATCATCCGGTTGTGTAATGGTTCCATGCATATTCGATGATCGACAATATATACAGTATATAGTAAAATATATTACTACTACGTATACATATAATACAGTATATATATACATATATAATATACAGTAATATATGTAAAGTAAAAATATTGATTTTATTTACATACTAAGTACTATCTGAAGTATTCCTGACATTCAAGTTTTCCTCTAACAAACTAAATTAAAACTATTTATCAGAATTTCAGAAGAATTACTATCTAACATAATTGTATTAGACATACCTATATAAATTTCCTCGCAATTTGTTTCGATATTTATTTCGGTTAAAAAGAAATAATATTTTCTCTAATTTTTAGTATCAAGTATCTTATCCAATTTCTAGCGATTTACTTGGTTTGACTTGCTTTGTAATTACCTAGTGCGAGACTGTTTAGTATAAAATTATTGTTAGCTCTTTCTAACATGCCGTTGATATTATATATAAAAAAAATCACATGCTAAAATTTTATTTGCTACCCATACTCATAAAATTTCTTAAACAATTGTCGGATCGGGTCAGGAGTACTGTAATCAATACAGTTTCCTTTTTGAGTTATAAATATAATTTTAAATTTCCTTTTGAGTTTATAAACATATAGTAAGTAAATTAAATACTAAAACAAATATGTAATTATGATAATAGTAATTTACTGATTACTGCAATAATGTGATTGCAATAAATAGCGATTTGTAGTTACGAAAAAAAAGTTGGTTCATGATTTTAATAATTGGGCATAAATCGTTAACAAAGTAAACCAAATCTAAAAAGGTATATACTTATTGTATCTATAATATTGTTGGGAAGGTTATTCATTTTTCAGGGCATAATACTTATTAAATTATTTTAGAATTTATCAAAGCTCTTTTTAATAATGGAACGATCTCTTAATACCGAAACGCCAAATAGTATTTCAGAGCTATCAGAGTCATTATCTGAAAATGTTGCATCTATAATTCCTCCAAATTATAATTACATACTCTCAGAATTTAAACAACTTCCCAATTATATTACGGCCGAAGGATTTCCAATTTATCAATTTGAAGCAAAGCTTTTTGTAAATGTTAACAATGTTGAAAGTACATCGGCAAATTTTATATATAGATATATATTGATTACTAACCGGTAAGATATATATCGATGATCAACACCCCTATCAATTACTATCGATAGTGATAGTAATCGATTAATATCCGGTTAATACCCTATCGATTACTATCGATAGTGATAGTAATCGATATATATCCGGTTATATCGAATATGATATCAATTAATAATTATTATATTCACTTTGCAAGTTTTCACATGTTTTCGCAATTTAATTATAAATTTTTTTTTATTTATTATTATTATTATAATATTTTAAATTATTAAATATACAATATTCGCAAGTTTTCGCTATTTAATATAAAATTTTATTTTTTATTATATATTATATTTTAAATATTACATATATTATATATTATAATAAAAAAAAGAGACTTGTTATTGCCACCCCCCACTTTTGTTAATGCCACCCCCATCCCAGAATCCGGCCCATTTCCTGCCTTTCCGGCCCATTTCCGGCCCGAATCATGTGACCCAAGCCACAAAACAAGGTCACATGACCAATAAAATTTGATTTGATTTTGTCACCCTCACGCGTGATTCCGGAAACCAATTAAATTCACAGGTTTGTGTAACTTCTGCAAATTGATAAAAAAATTTTTCTTCGTGTAACTTTACAAATTAATAAAAATTTTCACCTTAGATGAAAAAAAATACTGGAACGTCTAGTTATATAAACTTTTTTTTTAGCCTTTTGTAAAGTTATAATGGCAATAAAACACAACCGTCCAAAAACAAATTTAGGTCTATTCTCGACCAATTTTTATTGCAGTACTTTAAAATTGAGCGAATATTAAGTCTTTACAAATTTTTAATTCATATTCTATCGCTATCAGTATCTGCTCTATAAAAAATTACACTATGTAGAGCAGATTTACATATTTGGACATGTTCGGCAGTTGTGTCCAGTTTGATGACATGTACCACACTGCCTTTGTCGTTTTTCAACAAATTCAAATTCGGAAAGATCTCTTTGTACTGATCTATCTTTATTCTTCGCCCCAACAGGTCTTCCTCTTTGTCTACTAATAGCCGGATTTTCAAACACAATAGGAGGGGTATTTACCAGCTCTTCGAGTTGAGTGTAAGCAGTGACTTGGTGGTGCAGCGCCAGAATTGATATGCTTGTTCAAGAGATTGCAAAAGAGGTTAAAGATCTGTGTGGTTACTATTTGCAAGGTACATGGGTTCTAAAAATTCTATACGATGGCCTTGAATCCACCAGTGCTCGTGAATGTCAGTTGGCTACAATGCTTGTCTAGTCTCTAAACGTTCACTAATTACATGTGAACACGGAAGCCCCAACGTAAGTTTTAAAATCCCTGTACAAGGGCTCAGAGGAGACTCCATAGTTGCACTTAATGCTAAATTAATGCGATTGAATAGTAAGTATTCATGAATTTAAAAACCTTATTTTGATTAATACATGTTTTTATACTTACCTTTAATCCACTCATTACGGATCTTATTTAAGGCAAAGCCTGAGATGCGGTGTAAAAGTGGTTCAAATAGAGGAACCCGGTATATGTGTTGTACTGTTATACGTTGGGAAGAAATCATTGCACGAATTTCTTTTGCCTGGGTCTCTACTAATAACATTATCTTGCGGTGCACAGATTCGAGATCATCTATGGACGTTTGTAAACATCTTTTTAGAGCAAAATGCATAGCTTCCACTCGTGAAGTTACCTTATTATAGGTGATAATCAAATATTTCAAAAGGTAAATTGGTGGTTCTTATTAAAAAAAATTTTTTTTTTTTTTTTATCCTTCTTACCTTATTGCCGAGGTGCAGGTGATAGTCGGTCCAGGCAGAAACAAAATGTTTTTTATGCGGCATCCAAGTATCATGAAGATACTTTAAAACTTTAGGTTTGGATTCATAACATTTCAAAAGTTCGTTCCATTGAGCTGTGAATTCTTGTTCACTAATTGATGCTGTTACTGCTTGCCACATTTTCATAAACCCAATCCAATCTTCGTCTGTGGCAAAATAACACTTGCATTTGGTCAAAACATTCTTGTTTATGTGCCACATGCACAAAATGTGTTGAGAATGAGGGAAAACTTTTTCAACAGCTTTCATCAATGCCAACTCCCTATCGGTAACAATAACTTTAGGATGAGGTAAGTTGTTAAAAAGTTTTAAAATACAAATTAATGCCCATTCATAACTTTCTTCTTTTTCTTCGCTTAAAAAAGCAAAACAGGAAAAGAAAGACGTGTTAAAGCCAGATACGCCAACAACATTCAAGAGAGGCATCCGATATCTATTTGTCTTATACGTGCAGTCTAAAAGTAACACAGTAGGGTAAGTACGAGTTAAAGAAATAGATATTCGGTGCGCAAAAAAAATATGTGTCACTCGATTTTGATTATCATACTGATATTCAAATTCAAAATCCGATCCTTGCAATTCGTCGAGGAGAGCTTGAATTGGCGTACAACCATTTAGTTTTTCTTGACGAATCGAATACAAGGCATTATATACAGTTCTGAACGTGGCCATTGAAGAAGGATTAGTTTGATGAATCGTTGATAAAATGTTGCAAGGGTGAGAACCAGCAGAATCCATTCATTGGACTTGCTCTCGTTGTTCATCATTCAACCTCCGGACGATTGGATGACCAGACATATCGGTGGATGCTTCATAATTGTGCGTAGGGTTTCGAATTTCAAGATGCCAAATATTATCATGCCTGGTACCAAAAAGTTCAAATGGACAGTCTAAAAGTCTTGTGCCAGTTTTTCTACGACGAGAATCATCAGTCAAATTTAATCTATTTCTATAGGAGCCACCTCTGTCGCAGCCTAATTCCATATTTTTGATTTCGCCTTTTCTATCGCTTCTTGACTTCTTGATAGCTACAGCATATCCTTGGGTCATAGAAAAGGCTCGAACATGTGAAAAAAGTTCATCACGATTTCCAAATTGGCCTGGTGGAGGTGGAAGCATAGTACGTGCTTAACAAATCGATTATAATAACGAAATATCTTGTTTTTGAGTTTGTTAACTTTATAGCTTAAAGGTTGTCATAAAGTAAATATTTCTTGGGTATCAATTTTTAAATCGCAAAGGTAAGAAAGGTTTTAGTCATGAATTGTTTTTTTCTATTTGTTTACTCACAAGTCAATTTATTACATCATTTGTATCATGGTCAGGTTTTTAATCATACATGAGCAATTACCATATTTATCAGACGTGGGTACCCCCTATGGCATGTTAAGAGCTGGATGGTGATTTATACCCGGGGCACTGCATCTGTATTACTCGAAATACACAGGTAAAAAGGATACGCAAGTTTCAATAATTATATATTTAGGGATTGGAATCTGATTTAGTCAACTAAATCGATTCCATCCATTTCTTTCCTTTTTTTTTAGCATGAGTTTACTGTAGCTTCGATTTTTTTTAGCATGAGTTTACTGTAGCTTCGATTATAGTATATATTCATGAGCAGTTAGATATTGAGTAGATCAGATTTTATATGTGTACTTTATTAGTATTCCTAAGCATTGGAATCGTTTAACTGTATAAAAAATTTTTATAGTTTCGAATTATATTGATCATGAGCCAGGTCAATTTACATTTATATAAACTATACACGATGACAGGGTATATGAAATGCGGTGCAACATTTTTGTTATTTGTTTATAGCCGAATTAGACATTTATCACTCATTCCCATGGTATTGGCTACCTAATTAGATATTTATATCTGATTAGGGGTTTATGCTCATTCCCACGGTATTGGCTACCTAATTTACCTAATTAGCATTTTTTTTGCTATTACGAAGGGTGCAATGTTGAGGTGTTCGGTACACTATGTAAAAAAAAAAATCGATTATCAGAGATTTTTGGTGTAACTATAACGAGAATGTTCATTTTAAAAGTTTTTCCGGCCACCCAAATAAAACTGTTTTTAGTAAAAAAAGACTCTGTTAACTTCGTTGTAGTGTGAATCGAAGGGAAGTATTTTATATGATACATAGTGCACTCACATGATCAGTGTAACCTTGTGTTATTGGACGATATAACGTAAATTCGTGTAACCAATCAGAGGTCGGTTAGATCACGTGGGGTGGCATTAACAAGACTCAAATTTTATTGGTCATGTGACTTTGGTTTGTGGCTTGGGTCACATGATTCGGGCCGGAAATGGGCCGGAAAGGCCGGAAATGGGCCTGATTCCGGGATGGGGTGGCATTAACAAAAGTGGGGGTGGCAATAACAAGTCTCTTTTTTTATTTCTGTACAGTATTTTATTTTTTTTCAGTACTACAGTACTAATTAGTTTTTTTATAGTAACGCTTCTTTTTCCTGTTGGTGTCTCTTTTCGTAGTTGGTGTTGTCGTTTGTTGGAGCCTCTTTTTGCATTGGTGTTGTTGCTTGTTAGTGCCTCTTTTTATCACTATCGCTGGTGTGGTGTGATATTATATTTCGTTGGTGTCGTCATTTGGTTTGTAGTATTTTGCCAGTGGCATGTTGTGCCGCATTTTTTATGTACTGTATATTGTGCAGTGTACTGGTATTATAAAATGACGTTTCGCATTTCTTCTGTATTATATAGTGCGCATTTCACTAGTACCATAGCATTTGACGTTCCATTCATATCGGTGCTATCATTCTCCGGTATCATATTGCCATTTGTTAAGAGCTTCAGATTCGTGTTGTCGTTATTTGGTGCTTTTGTTTCATTTGGTGGCTCTTGCTAACGAGCAGATTGGGTTCAAGGTTAGGGTATGATTAGTAATTGGGTTAGTTAAGAATAGTAATTATGATTAGGGCTAGGAATAGCATTGGGTTAGGGTTAGAAAATTAAATTCGAAGTTAATTACGCATGTTATGTGACAAGCATATATATTGACTTTGGTAAAAAAAATAAAAAAAGTAAATAAGTATTAAAACAGTTATTTTTTATTTTTTTTATAAATTTTTCTTATTACGAATTTTTTTTTATTTTTTTATTATTTTTTTCAATTTTTTTAATCTTCTTCTTTAAAAATTTTAATTTATTTTTTTTTAAATAATTTTTTTTGATTTTTTAAATTTTTTTCTTTATAATTTAACTTATATTTTTACTTATATTTTTAATTTTTTTTCAATTTTTTAAATTTTTTTTTCTTTAACGATCTTTTTTAATTTATTTTATTTACTTAATTATTTTATTTTAAATTTTTTTTTGAATTATTTTTTTAAATTATTTTTATTTTACTTTTAATTAATTTATATACAATAGTGAGAATAATTCCAGGTCCTGCGTGTGCTTTATTGACATAGAGCCTTAGTACGTACATAGTATGTATGTACATGTACAAAATCTCAATACACAAGTTTATATGCGTGAGAATTTTTTTTAAAAAAATAACACGCTTTGCTACTAAAAATATATCGCTATAAAATTTTATACTATAATCGAGGATAGAATTTTATTTTGCGTATTTTTTTAATTTTTTTATTGTAAAGTATAAATTTTGCGTACTGATCTTATAAAAAAGTCTTGCGTACAGCAATTAATAAAAAATTTAAAAGTCACCTTACCTATCTATGTATATTTTAGGGTTCTGTACAAGTCAGGTCAGTCATATAAATGGGAATATGGAAGGCTCTGGTGGGTTTTAGCCATGGATAAATGGTTGTATTATCTAAAGTTCAAGTTCCAATACTTGTATTAGGGTTCCTCAAATTCAAATCAAATCAAATATTGGATCAATTTGAATTTGATCTAATCAAATTGACCCTAATTTGAATTTGATTTGATTCAAATATTTGAATTTGAATTTGATTTGAATTTGAATTTTNATTTGAATTTGATTTGATTCAAATATTTGAATTTGAATTTGATTTGAATTTGAATTTTTAATAGTAATTTTCAAATCAAATCAAATATTTGTCAAATCAAATCAAATTTGGCCATATTTGAATTTGATCAAATCAAATATAGTCAAATTTGAATTTGAATTTGATCAAATATTTGATTCAAATATTTGAAGATCAAATCAAATTGCGGAACCCTAACTTGTATATAATATGTATGTACTTCGGCAATATGTCAACTTACTTAACTGCTGATTCACATAAGAAGGATAGTATTTTATAGGCGCAAATTACTATTAAATTTATTATAATTATGAAATCTTTTTTTCCTCCATAGCTACCTTTTTTTTTTTATTATGTTAATATACTAGATCTTCTAATTAAAAAGTGTAGAGAATACTTTTTTATATATAATTTAAAAAAATTTTTGAAATTGGTTTAGTAAATAAAATGATATTGATATTTTATTTTTTGTAACTATATAGAATTTTTATAAGTGTAGAGGAAAAAAAGATTTCATTCATATATAAAAAACATAGTAAATTATACTTTGGTAATTTATAAAATCCTATCATTCATATGTGGATTGTGAATTAAGTATTAATAAAGTTTGGAGCAGGAGCTACACCTGGGGTTCCCCCTAATATAAAAAAAAATTAAAATAAATAAATATTTTTGGCCAGAGATATATAGTTTATATATCTCTGGCCTTTTGACCAAACAAAAAACAGGAAGATCATATGATTAAAAATGATGCAAAATCGGCTATGCATCACCAGACCTGAACAAATAAGTAGATCATCTTGATTTGATTTTTTTTATTTTTTTTATTTGTTTTTTTTACTTGCCTTCGTATCCTTTGTTTTACTAATAGACTTTCTTGTATTTTTTTTATTTATTTATTTAGCTTGTTATTCCTTGTTATGCTATCGTAGTTGGTGTCGTTGTTGGTGTCATTGTTAGTGTTGTTAATGTTGCCGCGTTTTTGTAAGTTGATCTTGCGTTTGTGAATATGGTCTTTCGGATGGTCTTATAGGTGGTCTTTTTTTTCTAACATTTTTGTAGGTGGGTTTATAGATATAAAATCATCACCGTTCGTTGTTGGTGTTGTCGTTGCCGGTGCCTCCTTTGTCGCTGATGTTATTTATTAGTCCTTTTCGTTGTTGGTTTCGTCGTTCGTTGGTACTTTTTTTATCTTTGGTGAGTCGTTCTTGCTGTGTGCCATATCATACCATATATGCTAAAGGAAGATAGAATGGGCTTAGGGTTAGAGTTATAGTATTATAGTGTTAGTATTAGTGTTATACAGAGTTTAGTGTTAGTGTTAGTATTTTTTTTTTAGTTATACGGTGTTTAGTATAGTGTTAGTTAGTGTTAGTATTAGTTATATGGGGTTTAGTGTTAGGATTAAGTTAGATAGTAGCGCGAGATTATATAAGTGAGGATATGTATTAGTTATATAATAAATATGAAATAAATATAATTAAAGTGAAATATGTATAGTATAAAAAACTTGACAGTTTGGTGCAAGAACAGACATGACGAATTTATGTTAGTATGTATGGTTTATAAAAGAAAAAATTTGTCAAATTAAAGTACTATATTAGCACTTATCCTACTGTTACAGTACCGGAAGCCTTCTTTAATTCCGATAGAATAACAATCACACGGCTCCTGAGATCCCTTACTTTGGGCGTGAAGCGGTGTGCAAGAGGGAAGTATAGTTTCTTTTATGTCTGTAAGAAACTACACACTTCTCTAAGGCAGTTCGATATAAAACAACAGAGATAATACACAGTTTATTAATTTAACAAGAGGGCTATTCCAAGGTGCCTGTTCCTTAGAAATCCCAAGAGTTTATTAATAATAAGAGAGGAGGATAAATAATACAAAGGTAAAGATAAAATACA
>QKWP01003935.1:0-10544 GCA_003550325.1 Gigaspora rosea | reverse complement strand
ACACCTTGGAATAGCCCTCTTGTTAAATTAATAAACTGTCTATTATCTCTTGTTGTTTTATACCGAACTGCCTTAGAGAAGTGTATAGTTTCTTACAGACATAGAAGAAACTATACTTCTTTCTTGCACACTGCTTCATGCCCAAAGTAAGGGATCTCAGGAGCCGTGTGATTGTTACTCTATCGGAATTAAAGAAGGCTTCTGGTACTGTAACATTTGGTGCCTTCTGGCGGAAATATTAAAAACAATTGGAAAATATTTAAAAACAGTTAGAGATTATTTCCATTATGGTATTCTTCTTTAAGGACAGGATATCCAAAGGATATTATTTTTGGAAAAAGAGACAACATAAAAGATTCTCAAAACAAAAGCAACAACAAGAAAAACAACAACTTTATCAACAATGGAATGGAATAGTGAAGTCAATTTCTGCTCTTTTAATGGAAAGCAACCATTCTTTTTCACTTGAAATGTGGACAATTATAGTTCAACTTTGCAGTTTAATAGCTAAACTTCTTGTTTAAACAAATTAATACTTTTCTTACCCTTATAAAAAAATATTCACAGACTCTTCTTTTTGGATAACTGGTTTTAGAATTATTCTAACTTAGGATAATAATGGACATTTTATTTTACTCTTTTTAGAAACATAGTAGTTATTTTAGATACAGAATTTTTGAAAACAATATTATTTTTGAAATCCAACTCATGTTGAGTTGAGGCAAAGGCTTAAAATATTATTTTACATTTATTGTTATATTTATCGAGAGGAAACCAATTCTAACTGAATTGAGGCAAGGAATGCTTGAACAAATTAATATAATTATACTATATAAGACATTATTTGATTTTAAAAATATGCTGAAAACGCCCAAATTAGGAAGTTTACAGTGTCACATGACCTATATGCTATCGCAGAGCGAAGCAACAAATTTTACCCATTTTCCGATTTTTAGTACTCATGATATATGCTATAGAAAGACAATTTTTTTTCTTACGCGCATTTATTTAGTATATACTAATTTATTTATCTATTTATTTATTTATTAATTTTTATTTGTTTAATTTTTTTTTACAAAAATCCGATTCTACTCCTAATTACAAACCACGAAAACCCATCCATTTGAAACCCCCATTCTAACTATCAAATCCTATATGTAAATTCCTGAATCCGCATCCCTTATTTAATCTAACTTTTAAATCCATCTTTAATCACCCAACCCCCATTCCAACCCTAATTTAAACCCGTCTTCTACACCATTCACATATCTGATTCTTATCCCTAAACCTAATCATAGACCTTTATCCCTTATAACCCACCCTATCTTCCATTGAATTTACTAATCCTTAGACCCGAATTATTTAAAAATCTATTACTAATACCCCCAAATTTTAACTTCAAACCCAATTTTCCATACTGATTCTAACACCTTATCTTCTGTAACCGCATTCAGCAGACGTAATGTGATGATGGACCCTAGTCGCCTTTTTGGAAGAATTGCAAGCTAAACAACCGAGTTCGTAAACATTCTGCCAAACTTGGTCCAATCGCACCGTTGATTATAACAAAGGTGGTCGAATTACCAATCCCGAATTATCAACACTCCGTTTCCAACTTCCGATTCTATCTTGAAATCCCTTATCTACCTACAACCCCATTTCCACCATCAATTCTATTTCTTCTTAATACCAAAACCCAAATTTATCATTACAACCTACCCCTACTTACCTATAATTCAATCCCTAGATTTATATCTACGTTCTCAACCTTTTATTTCACCCTAATACTAACGTCAACGATCCTAATTTCAGAGGAGATTCAGGACTGCAAGACTTAGACAGAGTTTCTTTAACGTCCGATTCGAGACCCCAGAAGAGACGTACTGACTTTAATGGTATTAACGATACCAACGACGAAGGACTCAATTCCAAGGTCCCATAGAACCAGACAAGTTCTGACAGAGCCTCCGTATAAGAAGGAATAGTAAACGTATTCGAAAAAAAAAATGAAACACATAGCCTCCGAAGTCAAAAGAAAAGAAACCTACCTAGCCCTACGTCAAAACGTACAAGACAAGACACAGCTAACAATAAAGAATCAGACCCAGATTATTCCCATACCAAGAGTGAAGACAAAGACCCGACCTGGTGAAGCAAAGTCCAACGAAAGAATTAGACCCAGACTTACCAAAACCACTGAATTTGACAACCACAATGAAATGAACCACAAGACAAGACCTTTTCGGAACGTACCAAGCCCCCTACCAACGAAGTTGATTGAGACCAACCCAAAGCTACCTCCAGTGCAAGGACCCACACAAGAATACTAATGAAGATCTGACGAAGTGTCAAGTTCCAGACCCAGGACTCGACAAAGCAAAATATGGACCACCCCAAAGACAGAAAACCTTCGAAGTCAAAGAGAAAACCTATACCTCGCCTACGTCGGAGACCCCAAGACAAGACCTCCCAAGACGAAGAAATCAAAACCAGCACCACCAGAGTAACAAGACTTGAGCCCAAGACCTCGTAAAGAAAGACAAGCCCCAAACGAAGAATCAGACAAGGCCCGTTAAAACTACTTGCTAGCAAGAATTAGACAAACCAGCTATACTAATAAAGACCCTACAAGCAAGCTCCGCAATCAACAAAAATTGGACGACCACCCTAACAAAAGACTCCAACAAGAAAACGCTATGAACTGTAAGATCTATGTCCAGAGGGATGCCGGAACGACGAAACCTAAAAGAACAACGAACTACGTGGATGAAAATTTTATAAGAAATATAACAAGGATCCCCGAAGTGACAAATACAACTCTTACCTCCACAAAGTAAACTCAGCGATGAAGTTCAAGTTCACAAGAATGTCCAAACGGCAAGAAAGCGTAGACGCCGAAGAATAAGGACGCCAAAGAAGGACCCTGGACATGTAGTACAGAGGTTATACATTACGCATTTCAGCAAAAACCCCCAAAATTTGAAAAGCAAAAAATCAGTTTTTGGCAATTATCTTGGCATCCAGTGGTCCAATTTGAATGAACTTTTTTTAAAATGAAGCTTTCAGTGAGGCGCATCTAACAAAAAAAAGTTTATTCAATTCTGATCACTGGATCAAAAGTTATTTAAATAAATAGATTTTGTCATTTTTAGCAAATTAGGTCAAAATTGGCCAAAATCCAGTTATGACCTATATAAGAGATGTCCGGGGTCCTGCCAAAGACAAAAGACCACTAAATCCTCAAAGAACCCAACACCAACTACGACGACGAAGACCATGAGCTCCTAGAACATCGACTCCAAGAACGACGACGGTTCAAGATCTTTGCTCTACTAAAAAAAATTTTTATTAATTAACTGGGAAATTTTGTAATTTAATATTACACATGATCTTCTAGTGTAACGTAGTAATTACACTATTGCTATGATCATGACGTACCGTACTATAAGTCGTGACCGAAACTAAGGATCAGAATCACGAAAAATCTATACGTACTAACGATTACCCAAGCTACTTTTTCGGAGTTACACAAAGCATTCAACAAAAATTAAAATAATTAATTAGTAATGAAACAAACTGACAATAGACAAAGACCTTTAACAAATTTGATACTCTTAAAACTTAAAATTTTTAGATACAGAAAACAAAAACTTTATTATTTATTAATTATTATTTCAAAACATTTTAAAGATTTATTATTTTCTCAAGTCCTTACTCAAATTAGAACTCACGGAGTTCGTTCTTAAAGGAGAGAGAAATGTTATAGAATAGGTTTTAATTTTGGTAGAAATTAGTTAAGAAATTAGAACTAAATAAGAAAATTCTGTAATAACTGTATTTAGTAATAATAATATGCGAAATTGATGTGCAATGACACTCAATGACACTTAGCGACGCTTAACGACGCTTAACGACGCTTAACGACGCTTAGTGACGCTTATTGACGCTTAGTGACGCTTAACGACGCTTAGCGATGCTTAGCTCAATAGATATATAAACCCATCTTATTTCCCTTAGTTTTAGACAGATCCAAACATTGTATTTTATCTTTACCTCTATATTTATTATTCTCCTCTCTTATTATTAATAAACTATTGGAATTTCTAAGGAACAGACACCTTGGAATAGCCCTCTTGTTAAATTAATAAACTGTCTATTATCTCTTGTTGTTTTATACCGAACTGCCTTAGAGAAGTGTATAGTTTCTTANTCTCTTGCACACCGCTTCACACCCAAAGTAAGGGATCTCAGGAGCCGTGTGATTGTTACTCTATCAGAATTAAAGAAGGCTTCCGGTACTGTAACAGTACAAAAAAACTTTTTATTAGGCATAAAACAGATTTACTAATATATTGTTTATATATTTGTTTATCCCCAATTCCAAATATGGTAATAATATAGCTATAGTGCTGATCTTATCCGAATTGGTAATTAAATAAATTAAATTTTTTGGTTACACAAAGGGTAGTGATAGTCGCCACTGGTTATAGTTAGTAATATTCTTATTATTATATAAAGATATTTTGTTTAAAAATTTATTTATTTTTTTAAAATAAATTTAACTTGGGTATGGCGACATAGTGTAGTTGGATTGTTGTCACCCCCCAAGTAGTTGTAACAAAAGGTATAGAGTTCAAATTCCACTAGAGACAATTTTGAAAAATTTACTTGCGTTACGGTAACCTGGACTCTGAGCTCAGATGTACAAATCTGTTTCCTAGGTTATACCAACTTGTATTGGGAGCTCTGGTGTTGTGTTATGCACAAAACTGGGGCGCATAGATCCTGGGGAGCGCAGGCGCTGTGTTATGCACAGAACCATAGGACAACAGGAAACCATACTTGGCAAGACCCGAGTAAAGAGGTAGCTGACTTTTGACAGTGCCCAAACAGGAATCGGACGGGGACTGACCGGTTCGGACTAACCGGAAGTGGACTTACGATCAAAGGGTTTATGGCGAACCCTACCAACCGGACCGCCGGAGGTTGCACCGGAGGAAAAGGACATGTGTTGTAAAATCATGTACCAGGAGTTGGGAGCCTCTGGGTTCGCCAGGGCAAACCAACCCTCCGGGTCTTCGGATTGGAAATAAAAAAGCAACTGGGAAAGAAAAGTTCCGGAGAAAAGAAACTAAAAGAGGAACGGGGTGGTACTGGGGTCATGTGAACTTTACAAGGGCAGAAGTAGGTAATGATAGGGGGTAACCCCTGTTGCTACCGAAGAGTAGGTGATACCTGTGTGGGATGGGAAAACACTCTACCAAGTTTTCCACCGAGGATAAACTAGTCCTAAGGGTGTGGTTAGTATCCGGTACGAACTCTAGGTTTAGTAGCTGGTGGCTGTGCCAGTGATACAAGATGGACCAGTAGGAAGCAGAAGATCAGAGAATTTAAATAGGCAATGCCAGTATGTGGGTTGCAGGTATGGCAGCTAGGGTAGAACCTTCGGGTAGCTACTTAAATAGGCAACCAAAAGTTGCAGGTGAGGCTAGTTGTATTCTCGTCAATATACGAATGTCAGCTTTCCCTCCATGTAGGGTGCTGAGATCTAATATATCTTGAATAAAAGCTAATTCCCAAAGTGGGCACTTTGATACTAAAAAAAAATAAAAATAAAAATAAAATTTAATTTAAATAACTTAAATATATTGATTATTATATGTTCTCTCAACTAAATTAATTAAATGAAACCATAATATTTTTAAATAAAATTATTTTAATTGACCCTAATGATTCTAGTTATCAGCATCTCATATTAAAAAAACTGCGCAAGAATTTTTTAAATAAAAAAATATTATATTTACGAATTTAGTTTAATATATCAATTAATAAATAATCTTATATGCCAACTAGATTAAACCAAGCAAAATAAATTTAAATAACTTATTTTAATAAATCAAATAAGTAGATGAACTAAATAAAAAATAATATGATAGTAATTATTAATTGAATAAGTAATAATCTAAATAAAAAAAATAACATAATGGTAAGTGTTAATGAACTTGAAAGTTTAAATACAAGTTACTCTTGTTATAGAATTCTTGTTAGAGCGAACCTTCCTAACCTTTTTATAATGAACTTACTAATCGACTCTTATGACATAGTGATAGAAATCTTATAGCCCAATCACTTTACAATAACAAGAGTAACTTGTACAATATAGCTATTAAATACCAGACTGTTTAAAAAATTTCTCATGATAAAATAAATAAAAGCGACAAATTAATAAGTGATCTACATACTGTAAAATAGTTTTTTTTTTATTTTCTTCATTATATTTATAATATGCCAGTCCTTTAAAGATGCATTTTAATGAAAGCTTTTACTTTTTTATACCTAATAGATTACTATTAAGTCAGAGGTAGTGATGGAGATTCTACCAAATGGCCATGATTTTACTGGTAGCTACCAGTAGATAGTAACTACTGGTAGCTACTACTACCAGTAAATCAACTAGTTGAATTCTGATTGGTCAATCAGACAAAAATGTTCTTATACTACCCTACGATTAACAATAGTCATTATATCATAAAGTCCAAAATTTACTATACAACTCGATTATCATCACTTAAGTAAACTTATTCGGAAGGTCAAAATACACATGCTATATAATTTTTAGCATAATTGAAAAACATTTTATTATTTGACTTTTAATTTTTACTTTCAACGAAAAAATTAAAATTTATATTTAACAAATGTAAAAATTAAAAGCTAAATAATAAAAAGTTTTCTGATTTGTATGAAAATTTCAGAAAATATGCATTTAGTCTCCTAAATATATTTACTTAAGTACTTATAATCAATTTACATAGTAAAATTTGGACTTTACCATATAGTGACTACTTGCAATTGCTAAAAATAAACTATCTCTGATTTTTTGTTTAACTTTTGCTAAAAAAGATAATTTATTTTCAAACATATACAGTATTCAGATGCATTAACCTGAGTATAGACACAGTACCATATATGTCCGAAAATAAGCTACTACCTAAAATAAGCTGCCCTCTGATTTTTTTTAAAAATCTTAAAAAATTCGTTAGTAGTTGCTATATATAAAGCTTTTTTTCCTACAAAGTAAACTTCAAAAGGTCGATTAAGTAAAGTTGTTCAGCGCATCAAAATACACCTACAATAAAAATTTAGTATTAGTTAGATAACTTTTTATTAGTACGCTTTGCAATTTTTTCAAAAAATGCTGTATTTCGAAAATAAGCTACTTTACGATTTTTTGTGTAATTTTTTGGCCAAAAAAGGTAGCTTAATTTCGGACATATACGGTATTGATATATTCTATATTTGTTTATAATATTGGTATATAGTAAATAGATAAATTCTATTGGCTTTAATTTTTAACTAATGGTATCTATCATGCATATTAAAATCTACTGGTATCCACTAGTATCTACCAGTAGATACTAGTAGTAGATATCTCCAGTAGCTACCAACTCATATCACTAGTTAGAGGTCTATATGCTTGAAAAAAATTATGCGAATATAGGTAAAACAATTGCTCATCTTTGAAGGTATATATTTTTGCAGAAGAAGATTATATTTTTCATATACAGTTAACTCTCTCTAATCTGAACTGCTAGGATTGTTTTTTTTACTATATAAAAATTTGAAAAATTTTAGTTTTCAAAAGTTATATATGGCTTATTCAAACTTTATAATAAAATTTACAAATGGGCCCTCAAAAGTAGAAACCAGACAATTTGGCAGATCACGAGTTTTGAGAAAATCAGCAAAAACTATTTTGTTACACAAAATCAAAACAATCTAAAAATAGTATATTCATGATTAACAAACCTGTTTAAACAGGATTATTAGATCTGTAGACCTGTGGATTGCTTTTAAAATCTCAGTAAATCTATTTTTAGATTATAGAGTCAAAAGCTTTTAACTGTTGTATTACAAAAATTTATTAAGTGATCAGATTTTCATTATTAAGTAAAAAAGTTTGGGCTTTAAATTTTACACATAATCAATCAAACAAGTTAATTTTCAAAAATTGTCAAATTGTCTGGTTTCTACTTTTGAGGGCCCAAATGTTCTAGAAAATTTTGTTTGGTTTAGAGAGAGTTTAATAGTGTTTAGTTTAAAGAAGTTTGAATTAGAGAGAGGCGATTGTATTTGGATTTGTAGAAGCTTTAGCAACAACTTTGTTTTAAAGAATAGGAGTATTTAAATAAGAGTTTTGGTGGAAATCTTAAAAATGTAAATTTATCGTTTTGTGTAATTTGTAAAAATCATATAATAAAATTTTAGATATGACAAATTGTATAACTGTAAATAAGTTCCAAATATAAGAATTATACTTATAGTTGCCTATATAGACAACTAGACCAACTATATACTATTTTTAACTATAGTGCAGGACAGCAAAAACTATCTAATTTTTATATAAAATATAAAAATTGTTATAACTTAATAACAAATAAGTTGATTGAAAATTTGGTCTTACAGATTTGTTAGGGGATGGACAGAAATCAGGTGATTTCTGTTTACTAAGAGGCAATACCCCTACCCCACCTAATTGAAATATTAGCCAATTAAATTCAATTATAACAATATAGACCTGATCGATCCATAACCCCTCACCCTCTAAAAAATCAGCTGATTTCTGTTTCTCCTCTTGCTATTTGTCTAAGCTACAATTCTGTTAGAACAGGTTTTTTATTTATTATAATTTTAAAAAGTTATAAAAGTTTAAAGTTTATATATATTTGAAAATTTGGTGTTTACTATATAAAAAAAAAAGAATTTATATAGTTTTTTTTAACCAAGTAAAATTTTTATAAAATATTAGCTAATTAAAATCAATTAAATAATTGTAAATTTGGCACTTCATATAAAAAATTGAATATTTTTGCTGTCCCACACTATACAGTTTTTCTTCTGAAAATAGTTTTTAAAAAAATTAATTTGTAAGCTATTAATTGAATAAAGTATATTAAATTGGAATAGACCCTAAAGTTTGAGTTATAATTAATATTAATATTATACACATCACTCTGGTTATACCAACAGCTGGATTAACTGACAGCTGGTTATATCGACACTGTTTTCAAAAAAAATCTATAATGTTAAAAATTCATTGGTTATACTGACAATCATAAGAGATATTGATTATAACGACATACTGACAATTTTAATATTAAAAAATTATTTAAGATAATTCTTATTAATGATTGGTGCTATAATTCAAAATGCAATTTGTCGTAATGTAATAATTATTTATTACAAAAGTCGTAAGGGCAGTGTCATTAATCACCTGATTATTTTTTATCAGAGGCCTACCTCCTCCCTCTTTCTTAATATATAAATAGTCAGGTTCTTATATATAATTTTAACTTTTTTTATCCCCCTCCCCCCCTAAAAAATCACCTGATCTTTGTTACTCCCCTAATTGTAATTACATTTATTTTATGTAATAAATATTATTACATGTAAAAATATTGTAATAAGTAATAATTATTATTACAAGTAATAATTATTATTACAAGTAATAATTATTATTACAAGTAATAATTAATTTACAACAGAGTGAAACCCGCGCAGCTAGCTAGTAAAACCCACTATGCAGATCACATGAGGGTGAAATCCGTGTTAACCTATAAAACACACTATGCTAACACGGATTTCACCCAAACCCTATGATCAAAGCGGGTTTTACTAGCTAGCTGCGCGGGTTTCACCCTGACATATTAATTTTACAAGTAATAAATATTATTACAAAGTAATAAGTTTTATTATATAATTATTATTATTGGGTATTGCTATTTGCACCATGGTTTTTGCTATTTGCACCATGGATTTTGTGTAACATCAGATTATCAATCAACCTTTTCTATTTGCACCATGGTAATATATGTTGCACCAATAAAAACTTCTCTTTTTTTGTAGATTAACACTATATAAAAAAGATTTTTCGCAATTTTTGTGTAACCTTGGGCTATTTTCATGTTGCACCAATAAAAACTCACCTTTTTTGTAGATTAACAGTTACGACGCCACTAATGTTGTATAATGTTACACAAATCATAATTTGGTAACTTAATCTAGTAGGCCTGCTAATTTAATTTATGAAAAACCTTAGCCTAGACCCGGGTTTTACGTTAAATAATATAAACCTCATAGAGGTTTATATTAAAATTTTTTTTATAGAAAATCCTTAACCTATGCCCGTGCACCCCTATATGCATAAAATCATCAAGATAAGTTTTTTTCTTTTTTTTTTTCTTTCATTTGTTTTTTTTTTCTTTCGTTTGTTTTTTTTTTGTTTATTTTGGTTTAACTTTTTTTCTTTTTTCTTTTTTAGCTACTGTTGTTGGTGTCATCGCGGGTTTCGTCGCAGGTGTCGTTGTTGGTGTCGTAGCAGGTGTCGTCGTTGGTGTCGTCTCAATTGTCATCGTTGGTGTCGTCGCTAATGGGAGGAGTGGTCTTGCGTGACTCTTGTGGAATGGTCGTTTGTGGCTCTTTGGCGTTCTTTTGAAGTAATACGTTTCTCCGACTTGTGAATAGTGTTCTCGTACGTTTTTCGGGTG
>QKWP01003931.1:0-10573 GCA_003550325.1 Gigaspora rosea | reverse complement strand
ATCACTCTTTATGCCAATACCCCTTAGAAATTTGTCAACAAACTTATTAATTCCTGACGATATTAATTGGTCCATGTTGAAAGTTTAAACATGAAAGATGATCCATTTGTCAATTTGAATTTAAACTATAAATTTTTTTAAGTAATAGAGTAATGCAATCAATTAAATTTGTTTAACAATTTGCATACCGCACTTTACACAAAATTATATTAATCATATAGATTACACAAATCACGAATCTACACTAATTATTAGATTAGGGTGTCATACTATGGGTTTCACATAGACTAATTAAACACATTGATCATTTTACTAATCGAATATAATTACAAAGAAAAATGCAAAATTTTAAAGTTATCTATAAATATTGCATCTATTTTTCAGATTTTTATTTTTTTTTAACGAAAATTATTTGTCAGAACTGTTCAAAATAATTATTATATTTCGTTAAAATTCTAATTAAATTTCGATTTATATATTTAAATAATTCTTTTCTTGCCCTAATTAATGAATTTTCAATTATTCTATTAGACGAATTCTCAGAGCTCACATATATTAATAGAGAAAAAATTAAAAACATGGTTTTATTCTTTGACTTTATAATTAAATTAGGTAGTGGTAGGTACAGTACTCTGAAAAGTAATAATGGCTTTTTTTTAAAAAAAATTAAAATCGCTGTCATACTTGAATCCAAGCAAATTGATTTTTTGAATTTAAGTGCGATTCTCTTATTTAAATAAATTGTGTTCAACATTGTAAGAATCTGAGAAATTAATAAATTAGAACCCAAATGCGATAAAATAGCATTTTAGTAAAAAAAAAAAAAGGAATATAGTAAAACTAGAAAGGGAAATTTTAGTAAAATAATGCCAAGAAAAGACCAAAGCTTATTGAGTTTATAAAATTGAAATTACGGGTTTTCTCTGGTATTATTTATATAATATGTATAAGCCCATACTTGTCCCAAATAATGCGCATGCGCGTTATTTTGGAAATTAGGCTTGGCAAAAATTAACCTTTATTTCAAATTAGCGCGCATGCGCGTACTTGAAATAACGCGCATATATTCAAAATAATGCGCAGGTGAGCGTTATTACGCGAAAATACGGTAGTAGAGGCATGATAGTTCAGGACATTAGTAACACGGTAATTTTTTTTTATGTACAGTACTAACACTTCTTTTCTACTTTAGAATGAACAGAACATAGCGCGATAACGAACATACAATAGTAGAGGCATGATAGTTCGGGACGTAGAAAGATAGTTAGTACCAGTAATATTTTTTTACTATAATACAGTACTAACAAGCATGATAGGGTGGGATGTATAGCAAAATAGATAGTAGCATAATAGTTAATATAGGCATGCATAATAGTTGAGACATTAGTAACACGATAGTATTTTTTTGATACAGTACTAACGTTTTGTGTGATAACGAACGTAGCATGATAGTAAAAGTATGAAAGTTCGGGACGTAGCAAGATATAGTATGGGCATAGCATAATAGTTAGTATGAGATTTGGCATGATAATTGGGACATAGCGAAATTTTAAAAAATCGAGTTTCGTTTATTACGGGCACTTTACATTATTAAAGGGTGCTAGCAGCGCCCCAAAACACTTGTAAAATATAAATAAAATAAGGGCATTATTTTATGCCAACCCATCACCATGGCGACCCTGTAATTGACCAATCAAATCATTATATGAGTCATATGCTGCCTGATTTGCAAAAAAAATCAACAAATATGTGACTCACTGGACGATTTTGATCAACTGATTACCCAAAAATATACAAGTTAAAAAAAAAACAAGAAAAAACTAATTTATCGTTACCAGGAACAACCCAAAATTTTTTATTTTTTTTTAAAAAAAAAAACAATTACACAAATATACAAATATTACATCTGGTGCCAACTTTACACTTTATTTAAATAAAAAAATCTTAATTAAAAAAAATATTTTGCCCACTCATGTATTCATAACAGAGCCAATTCAACTAATTTTTCACAGAGACAAAATGAAGATGCCAGAAGCATATGAGACTCAAAAAACAACAACTCTAAGAATAATGATTCCAAGAATGATGACTCCAAGAATGACAGCTCCAAAAATAACAACTCCAAAATAACTAAGAGAAAAAAAGCAGCTAAAAAAAAAGAAGTTAGTACCCATAATAAAAAAAAAACTAGTAAAAAAACCACTTAACTGACAAAGATTTTGACACTTACTACTATGATGATTCCAAGAATAGCAAACTTGAAGAATAATTCTAAGAAAAGAAATACCTAAAAAAAGGGAGAAGTTAGTACTCATAAACAAAAAAAAACAAACTAGTAAAAAAAATACTTAAAACTGACAAAGATTTTGACTCCTATTATGATTTCAAGAATGATATCTCCAAAAATAATAACTCCAAGAATAATAACTCCAAGAAAAGAAATACCTAAAAAAAGAGAAAAATTAGTATCCATAACAAAAAAAACAAACTAGTAAAAAAATATTTAAAACTAATAAAGATCTTGACTCTCACTATGATTCCAAGAACAACAACTCCAAAAATGTTAACTTCAAGAATGACAAGAACTATGACTCCAAGAACAATAACTTTATAAACAATGACTTAAAGAATGATAACTCCAAGAATGACAACTCTAAGAACAACAACTCCAAAAACAATAACTCCAAAAAGAACAACAACTCCAAAAATGATAAATCCAAGAAAAGAAGCAACTACAAAACTAAAAAAAGAAAGTTAGTTCCGTAGTAAAAAAAACAAAAAAAGAAAAAATAATTTTACTTATCTAAAGAAATTCCAAAGAAGTATTAGTAGTATTACAAGTGAAAAAAAAATAAAATAAAATAAATATATATTTATCTGTAGATCAATCTAAATCCAGATCAAATTAGTACTCTGGAAATATATAATTACCAATATTAAATATGATTGGCTGATTATATGGGGTCGCCATTTATAATTTTCCTAATAAAATAATAAAATAATAAAAAATATAATTATTTAACTAAAAATATACTAAGTTATTTATAAAAATCATCAGCAAATTTTATATATAGATATATAACACTTAATTATTTTATATCAATTATAAAATATTATTATATATCGATTAATTAGATAAAAATTGATATATATCTATAATCGATATATATCTGATATCATTTTCTATATATATATATATATTTTTTTGGACTTGATGATCATGTCACGCTTCAATGCTTTATTGATGATAATTTCCAAAAGAAAATTTTTTACATCCACTATTTGGTGTTTGAATCGAAGAGTGGTTCACCCAGTTACTATAAAGTACCTAAATACTCGAGCACCTATGTGCGACCTGCCAATAGTAATTTAGCCTCATCAGTTTGTATCGATCTATCTCAGACTGATCCATTCTGAATCACTGACCTGACTTACCAGCCCATCATGACTGTTTTCTTTTCCAACATTCTTCTCCTAGCCTCCTAGGTAGAAGAACTACCAACAAAATAGAAAAAAGTAAAAAAGATAAAAAATGGGGAGTGCTAATCTAATGAAATAAAAAAAAACAGGTCAAAAATAAAAAGAAAAGGGATAAATGAGAAAAAATATAAAAATGGAGAAAAGGAAAAAAAGGCCAAAAAAAAGTTGCCCATAACAACACTATTTTTGCCTGTGTTAGGCTTTAAAAATTATATAGTATTGTATAGAAAAAATCTAATCTAACGCTATATGTATTCTAGAAAGAGAAAAAGAAAAAAAATCGTCTAATATTTAGAAATTTCTACACATGATCCCTCTGATCTCTATTACACCAGTCATTGTTTATTTGGTAAGCATTAACCCAAATATTCTCATGGGAGATGATTTCGGTAGACACGTCCAGATTTGGAAGGAGTAAACACTACTAATCTTTTGAAGGGGGTACACCAAATTTCCCACTTTTTGTGAAATTTAGAAACATCCAAAGCAGTACCAGAAAAAAAGTACCAAAATAAAGGAGTTGTAAGAGTCACACTGTACAGAATAACATATCTAACCAAGTATCATTCTATTTTCATTTCTATAGGCCTTGACAAAGCTCCAGAGTTTCTCTGCTACATCTTTGCTCAATAGACCAAAGCCCACCAAGGTGCAGTCTACTGTTCTTTTTATTTCTATTTCAGTTGCAGAACATAGTGAATGGACTTTGTACCTGACAGCAGCTTTGGTAGAGTTTTGTTGTGTATAAATATGTTAACTGTATAGTTTTCGTAGGTCTTAGTTCTTGAAAAATTTGGTACAAGGGATTGGTGGAAAGAGTGCATCGAATCTCTGATATCATTTTCAATATTAAATTGTTATATATCTATAAATCGATTATTTTATACTATGAACTTAGGACTAATTTATTCCTAAGTTAAACTCTACTCAAATTTTGAATATCAAATCAGGATTTATGCTTTAGAACCTACTTTATTTTTCTAAAATTGTATTCCTTTATTTCTTATACTAGTTCTATTAATTTTCAAATAGGTGATTAGAAGTCATCCACAATATTTGTAAATCATTGCTTAATTTACTTCCTATGTAGTAAATAAAAAGGCACCAAATTCTCTATTACTAAGTAATTCCTGTATTTATATAGCATGACCTTATCTGTAATAGGCACTCAACTTACTACTACCAGATTCTTGAATATATCTATAATGTTTTACCTTTCTAATTGATATCTTTTTAGCTTCAGTATACAAACTACCAGTGTTGGCATTTATTGGAATTGAAATATTTATCCAATTGGAATTGGAACATTTGAACTAGTCCAAAATATTCCAATAAAAATTTGGACCAGGGGATCGTGGGTCCATTAAAATTAGCCAATTAGATTTTTATTACGTGGTACAATTTTATTGGACAAAAATTAGTAATGNTTTTTCTTTTTCTTTTTTTTTTCTTTCTTTTTTCTTTTTAATATTTCAAATACTTTCAAAATATTTTAAAACTGGGAAATCAAGCTGGATTAGTAAATCTGTAACCTGAATTATATCAAGAATACTTGAATAATATTTTTGAAATGTTTTGATGATTTTTGATAATTGTACTACAAGATTAGATTAGATCTTTGTTTATTTTATTTGTTTATAATATATTTGTTTATAATTTAGATATTCTATCAATTTTACATTGTTTTTTCATTTTCCTTTTGTTTTTTTTGTGGGTTTGTTTTATTTTTTTTAGTTTCAGTTTGTTTTTTTTTATTTTTTAGTATTTTTATTTTATTTTTACACTTTACTACTAGCACTTTGCAAGAAATTTAATGACTTTCAGCACTTTGTGCAAGCCAACTTAGCCTTTTGACACTTTGCAAGAACATACAACTAATTTCTTCAGCAATTTCTAAATTTCAAGAATGCAAGTTTTTGCAAGTTTTTGCAAGGTTTCACTTTATTTATTTTTTCATTTCATGTTTTTTGTTTTTATTTTTTTGTTTTATTTTTATAAATTTATTTTATTTTAGCACTTTGTAAAAACCTTCAACGATTTTTGAATCGCAAAATCACAAACTCTTATTTAGAAAAATGGAGATTTGGGGCTTTATTTATTTTTTTTATTTAGTTTGCTTACATTTTTGTTTTTTGTTTGTTTTCTTTTTTTTTATTTTATTTTATTTAATTTATTCCTTACAACTTTGCAAGAAAATGACTTGACTTTTTTAGCACTTTACAAGAACACCAATTTTAACATCTCTGGCACTTTGCAAGAAGTCACAATATGAGCAAATATAATTGAATATAAGTAAATATAAGCAAATATAAGCAAATATAATAGTTTATTTTTTTCATTTGTTTCATTTGTTATTTTTTTTCTGTTTTGTTATTTGTTTTTCTTACTTATTTTTTTAATTTTATTTTATTTTATTTATTGCTTACTTCTTTTAGAACTTTGCAAAAAAATGATCTGACTTTTTTAGCACTTTACAAGAATACCTATTCTAACTTTTCCAACACTTTGCAAGAAATAGAGAATATGAAAAATATAAGTAAATATAAGTGAATATAAGTAAATATGAGTGAATATAAGGAATATAATAGTTTATTTTTTCTGTTTTCATTTTTTTATTTTTTTTGGTTTCGTTTTTTTTTGGATTTATTTTTTTGTCATTTTTTTATAATAATGTAATAATTAAATATAATATATAATAATAATAAAATTTATATTAAATTGCAAAAACTTGCAAATATTGTATATTTTATAATTTAAAATATTATATAATAATAATAAATAAAAAAATAAAATTTAAATTGTAAAAACTTGCGAAAACTTGTGAAAAACCTGTAAAACATTTAAAAATTTGCAAAAATTATAATTATGTAAATATAATAATTATTAATTGATATTGTATCAGATATATATTGATTAATATCTATATCAGATATATATCAATTACTATCACTATCAATAGAAATCAGCAGGAGTATTGAGTATTGATATATATCTTACAGTTAGTAATTGATATATAATATATAAAATTTGCTGATGTTACGATATAACTTTATATATATATTTATTAAAAAAAAATTTAATATTTGAGATTTTTTATATAATGTTGGAAATTTTATTAGTTTGATCTGGTTTGTATTTTAGTTTTAAATAAGCTACTAACTTCTCTTAAATATTTAAATAAATAAATAAATATGGTAAATATAATATATTGTTCTTTTTTACAGGTAGCAATTAATTAATTGACAATCACTTCACCAACATAACATTTCTCTGACAATTATTCACCGACACGTTCATTTTACTAACAGTTTATTTCACCGAAGCTCATTTTACCAACAAAGAAATTCAGGTTATTGTCATTAGGATTAGGGTGGAATTAGGTAGAATTATGGCTAAAGTTAAAGTGCTTTTTAAAAAAAACTTGTCAGTGAAATGAACTTCAGTGAAACAAACTGTCAGTAAAATGAACTTGTTTGTAAGTATTTGTCAATAAAATGTTATGTCGATGAAGTGATTGTTGGCAAAATAATACGAACCCCTTTTTACTATAATGAATTTATAGATTCAAAAAATTTCTTACTGTAAAATTTTAAGACATAGCACTAAAGTTTAAAATTATAATAACTAAAGATTTGTTAAGTAATTTTCTTGTAAAAATTTTATTATCATCATACAATAATGACTTTAACACCTAAAAATTTATATTAAATATTAATATAATTGGCATTTATATAATAATATAATGTGTATATCAAAGTTTGTATAATAAAGTCTATATTGCACCAAACTGTGAATGGATTAACCAATAAATTATATTATCCAAAATTTTCTTGATTCAAGAACAAATAACTTAAAACTAACTAACAATTAAATATTTATAAGCTAAGTATTTTAACTGCTATATTAATAAAAATAAAATTTTATTACTTTATATATATTTATATAGAGAACATATTTTCAAACTTAATGTTCTCAAAAAATTTTAATAGAGAATATCTTAAATTTTGCAAATGTTCTCAAATTAAAAGTAATGTTTTCATGAAAACATGAGAACATAAGATTTCCAACACTGGCTATAACTACTTAGCAATAGAAAGGTTGTTCAAGCAATTTGCTTTATGTCATGGATCTTCAGTGAAATTATGATGCTTTTTATTTTATTATTAATAAAAATCTGAAGAAACCCAAAGAGCAAATCATTCCAATATTTATTATCTTCCAACTTTTATACCAAATAAGGCAATTCCATTTTTTTTATTATATACATGTATATTTACATATTTTAGTAAAATTTTTTTTTGTATTCAAATACTTCATTATTGTTAGCATTAGTTTGTTCAAAGCTAAAGGGCAAAAAGTTGTGAATATTGTTTGCTACAACAACATATAGTAATTATAAAGTCTGTAAAAGAGAAGTTTGGAGAACTTGGTGACACCAAAGTTACACTTGTTTGTTGAAATATTGCTGAATAAGTATATTTGTTTGTTGGATAGGCACCTTTTTTTGCTGAAAAAAAATAATGATAACAATAAAGCAAAGATGGCCTGTTCAAGCAATGATTGTAGTCATTATTTCAATCAATTGTAATAATTGAGCATTATCTCAATCACTATCAAATCAATTGAGCAAGTTGCTTGAGAACACCTTAAGACAGCAAAATTAATATACTGTAAATTCTTGAAATAACAGGCATGTGCATTATTTCGAAAATTGCAACCACTAAAAATAGCATAGATGGATTTGAAATAATGCCCATGCACGTCCCGAAATAATGTGCACCCCATCATTTACATTTATATTATGTTATATATATTTCAATTGACCTTATACCAGTAATAAGCAAACCATCCTTTATCATCCTTTAGTTTTACATCCATTCTCTAAAATCAACAATTAACAATGCAGTATTCTTAAGAATTTATGGCTTTAGTTTGAAATCTTGAAATCAGAAAATGAAATAGAAGTTATCTGGAGGTAAAAAAGCAGACTTTTTTTTGATGATTAGGTATAGAATTTCGAAAGAAAATTTATGATCGTAAAAGAATGCATTATTATATAAATAAGGTTACTAATTTAATTCTGAATCAGAAATCTGAACATTAGCTCTGAAACACCCTATTAAATAAGTTGGCGGATTCATTTTTTTTTTTATATTGTATTGTACCATTCAGAAAATTAACATATATATTCAAAATAACGCCCATGCGCGTACTCGAAATAACGCCCACGTATTCAAAATAACGTGCAGATGCCCGTAATTTCGAGAATTTACAGTATATTATATCATATTGCATTTGATTATTCAATAATTATAATATTAGTTATTGACATTCAAAACTATAATTAATTTTAGTATATATAAAAAATATACATGAATGGTTGTTTTTTATCAATATTTAATTTTGCCCAATCCATTTTCCCAAAAATAGTTAAGCTGTGTAATGTGGTGTAATTATCCTTTGCTATAAACGGTTGGTAGTTCTGCTGCTTACGGTAATTTGTGATATTCTTGTGCATTTGATCATCAAAATAATTTCCTCGCAATATTCAAAAAAGGAAATTTGCTTTTTACATTTTTTTATATTAGATCTAGATCTAGATCTAGATCTAGATATAGATATAGTACTAGATATAGTACTAAGTACTAAAGCTAGTATACAAGAGGAAAAAAAAAAATTCTTTAGAATCGTTAAAAAGTAATCAGTACGTATCGAAATGTATATTTTTATTGTTTTTATGAACGTTTATCCTATATTTATTTGTATTATTGTGTGTTATTCTCTATTTTTTTTTTGTTTTCGTCGGATTTTTTAATGGTTAGATGAATTGATAATCACTGATCTGCAAAGAAATAGCGAGAAGCTGTAACGAAGGATTTGAATGAATTTGTTCGTTGTTGCCTTATTTTGTCGTTTTACTATCATCATACGTGATAAATTGGTTTACACAGGATCACGAGTCGAAAATTAATCAATTTATTCGATATAACCTTACTATTTATAGGCCGGGTTAACTGCGTTTAATCGTTGTTAACCTATTTTGACATACGGTTGTCGCTCTGCCCCGGTGCAGAAATTATATAAAATATAGAAGTTTTATTACATAATTATACCAGGAACGTAGTACAAAGTACGAAGTGTATGGTTAACAGGCAACTAATTGGATGGCGTATTCGAATTGATCATTTGATGCGCATTAACATCACGCGTATACTGGGCGTTTGTTTAATGTCATATGGAATCGTTTTTTGTGTAATTCATTTTGATAAAATTGTGGCTGTGCGCATCTTCTAAATTCTGTCTATACCTGTTATACTTGCTACTTATATGGATAGTCATACATGCTGAGCAGATCTAATGTTAAATTAGATAAATATTGATTTGCTTAAAAATTTGTTTAATGCCATATGAAATCGATTTTTGTGGATTTCATTTTGATAGACTTGTGGCTGTGCACAACTTTCAAATTCTGACACGATGAGTTAAGCTCGTGACGAAGCGATCATTGTTGCGAGATCAGCTGACTTTATTGATCACCTTTGATCTTTGTCATTTATGGTTAGTCCAGTGCTTTGGTTGTTGTTTTTTTTGGGATGACATATGATTTTAGCAGGTTTCTATGAAAATCAGTAAATAGGATATATTGTAGTGCTGTGGGCATGCGGACGTTAAGGAATGAATTATCTTTTGTTTCGCCTTGGTAAAATAAGATTTAAGTTCATGTTTATTTACTATTTAATTTCTTTTTATTCGCATTAATTTAGGAAGATCATTTACGTATTAAACTACTAATTAAAATAGGCCAATTCTATTTTGACCCGGGTTAAAGTGACCCCCTCTCTTAGATTTAGGGTTAGTGTGAGCAGGAATTATATTAATAATAACCAGAATTATGTTCATGCTGGCTAGGGGTTTGTTAATATAAAAATACAGCTATTATTAACATAATTCCACATAATTCCGGCTCACACTAACCCTAAATTCTAAGAGGGGGTCACTTTAACCCGGGTCAAAATAGAATTTCCCCATTAAAATAAGCTATTAAAGTTCATGTTTATTTACTATTTAATTTTTTTATTCGCATTAATTTAGA
>QKWP01003930.1:0-10594 GCA_003550325.1 Gigaspora rosea | reverse complement strand
AAAAAAAAAAAAAAAAAAAAAAATTTAAAATAGTTGATCCAATGCATTGCCTATTCTTAGATATGTGCAAGTAAATAATAAAGCAATGTATATTAGATTACGATAAACTTAGCAAAAACTAACTTTCAACAATTGAAGACCATAGCATATATTAAATTACTATGATATTAGATATAGAATATATTTTATCAAAAGTCTTATGTAGATCAGAAGGATTTAGAGATTAGTAGAGTGTATTCTATCAAGTATATGCTATTTCATATATGTAGGATTTGCTAAAACATAAAGATAGAGAAATTATTTTTAATTTTATCTCTGCATGCAATTTATTAATAAACTGAATAGTCAAGCAAAGTAGCTAAATGAAGCATATAATAGACTATTTAAAATAGTGCAATTAATTAAGCAACTTTATAGTTTATACTTAATATCATCAAATATTTATTTATATTTTCATATTAACAATATTGTCTGGACTATGGTTCACTATATACATATTGGATGCTATTATTTTGAATGAATTAATAGTCTGTTGAGTACCTATTTAGCAAGTAATTAGTTAATTGAACCTGAACTTATATATATTCTAATAAAAAATGCACAAGCAAAATTTCAAATAAATTTTATTAGTAGAGATGATACCAAATTTTTGTTAGATCTAGCTTATCCACTTTTAAATAAAAAAGTATATAGTAGTTAAAAATAACTGAAAGCTTTGAAAGAAAGTGGCAAATAGGGTTGTTGCTAGTATGGCAATCACAGAAACAGAAAGATATCCTAAAGAGATAATAAAACAATTTATAAGAATAAAAATCTTTCTAATAATATTTAACCGTAGTAGTCATTCGAATCGTATTATTTATAACCAAATATTTAGTTTAAAACATCAATTCAATTTATAATAAAAATATATAAGATTTAAATTTAACTTTGAAAATAAAATCGAATTATTGATTTTAAACAGTTTTAAATAAGGTAGCTACATGATATAGTCATGCTAAGCCAGAATTACAGATAATGAATTTTGTAATTATATATGCTTCTTTAGAATATTATCCCTTAAACTGTAAGCAAATCCAGGCAAATTTGGCTGGAAAATTGCTATAAATATACTTATGATCTATATTTTTTAAAACTTAAGATATTTAACTAAAATTTTTTTTGATAAAAATTGAAAATAAGGATTATATTATAGTAGTATTTAATTTTATATTATAAGAAAAAAGTTTAAGTTGATAATAAGCTAAAAATAGATAAATTTCAAAAAATTTTTTATCCAAAAAAATTATCTACTTTTTTTTGGCGAACTCTATAAATATTAGCTCTAGCTTCCTGATTTAATAGAATGATATAGTTTATAAAAAGGATTACAACTTTTATTATTGCAACTTTTGTGATTTACTTGTAAAAATTAGGACTTGTATTAGAAGTGAAAAATTTTTTTATAGACGGGAACATATAAAATTTAAGAAAACCTAAAGAAAAATTTTATAGTAAAAGTTTTAAAATAAAAACTTTAAACTTTTATTGCTTTAAAGTTTATTAATAATTTTAAAAAATTTTCATAATAAAGTTTATAAAATATATTTTAAAGAAAATATTCTATAAATAAAGTATACCCCCATATGCTTAATAAATTTTTATTTTATTTAAAAAAATGTAATATTTCTAAAAAAATCCAGGCAAATTTGCCTGGATTACAGTTTAAGGGATAAAGCTTTTGATTATAGCAATTGAATTAATCTAGAAAAAATAAAGGAATTTTTATATAGGTTGGCCACAATATCAATTTAAATGTAATTTCCAAGAGGTCGAAATAGTGACAAGTTTTAGATAAAATCATAAAGCATACTCATATAACTGTTATTGCGAGTTACCAAAAAAAGCTATAGTCTTGCTATACTTACAACAAGTTAGGGCATCTATAAATAACATTATACAAGAGGGATTAAATGAAATATAATAGGTTTCAAAAAAATATAATATAATTTTTTTTAGAAAAATTTGTATAAATTCTGATTCAGTGGTCCAAATTAAATAATTTTGGTGCTATTTGATTCGTCTCAGTGAGAGAAGTCAAATGGTACTAATTTTATTTTATTTGGATCACTGGATAAGAAGTTATTGGCAAATTACTATTAGTAATATTTTTCTTATAAAATTACTATATAACTAATAGTTTTTTGCGAATATCTTGCAATTTATTGATCCAAATAACATGATTTTGGTATCATTGGATTTATCTCACCAAGTCAAATTGAGTTGTACCAAATTATCTAAATCAGATCACTGTGTTACTAGATATACAAGTTTTTGTAAAATTTTATATATAAATTTATGGATTTTGAAAAATTTTTTATATAGTCTAGGGAGGTCAAGAGCTACTATATGGTAGTATATAATGTTATTTATAGATGTCCCTTTAGGGTGTGAAATGTCATATAATCTACAAACATAGTGAAGATCATATATTAAATTTTACTAATAAAGATTTTTTGTCGATTATTCTGTTTAATAACCAAAACATATAAAATTTTAAATTTAAATAACTCCTGAACTATTCATTGAATTTATATTTATTAGATTCCTTTTAACATTCTCTTTAAAGCAATAGAGCCCTTTTTTTATTTTTCATATAAGTTAAAGCGAAATTTGATTACTAAAACACAATTAATTTTATGTCAATAAACAAAAGAGCTCTATTACCTTAAAGAGAACATTAAGTAGAATTTAATAAAGATATTTTACTTGTATATTTTTAATAGTTCAAAAGATATTTCAGTTTAAATTTTATATTGATAATGATAATGATCATAATGAGTGATCAGAAATATCGGGTCTCAGGTTGCAGATCATGCTGATCATTAGAAAAATATTGATTAGTAAAACAAGATGATTAAAAAGATACTAAATATGTTCAAGATAAAATACTTATTTTTCCTGCAGTACTATTTACAGACAAATAGGTTAGTAAAATGATTTAATCGCACATTATGTGAATTACTTGCCAAATTAATGATACAAAAACAAGAGTGGGATTTGTTAGTACTACCTATATTAAAAAAATAATTATAGTGCAGATTTGTGAAGATTTGCAACCCTAAAAAATTTTACCAAATTTTGCAATAACTTGTAATCTAGTAGTTAAAACTTAACAATTTTGGTACCATTCGATTTGACTTAATGAGTTGGATCAAATAATACAAAATTATCAAGTTTCAATTACTAGATAACAAGAAAATTCTATTTAAATGAAATTTATAAATGTCAAACTATCTTGCCAACTAGTGAACCAAATTTAATAACTTAATTATTTTGATAATATTTGATTTTTCTTGATGAGACAGTTCAAACAGTATTAAAAATATAAAAATTGGATCACTAGTTAACAAAATATTCACAAAAAACATTTTGTAGCACAGTTCTGTGCAGAAATTTAATTAAATTTTTGTACAAATCTATACTGCAAAATGTTTTTTGTGAATATTTCATTAACCAGTAATCATATTTTACCAGTTTTGATAATATTTGAACTATCTCATTAAGAGGAATTGAATGGTATCAAAATTATTAAATTTGGTCCACTAGTTGGCAAGATAGTTTAATGTTTATAAATTTTATTTAAAGGAATTTTTTTTGTGATCTAGTAATTGAAACTTAATGATTTTGGTACTATTTGATCTATTTTAACAAAATGGATTGAATAGTACCAAAATCATTAAGTTTTGACCACTAGATTACAAGTTATTGCAAAATTTGTTAAAATTTTCTAGAGTCACAGATCTTTGCAAATCTGCACCATATTTATTTTCCTAATGTATATTGTTCACCTATCAAATAATGAAAAAAGCAACTACCAAAATCGAACTATTTTATTTAATTTATAGTAGACAACTACAGTTCCTCTATTAGAAAACTCTGATATTTTAGAAGAAAATATATTGGGACAATTGTTTGCACTAGAAAATAAATTGAGTGAAAAAAGAGATTAATCACTAATCAATGAATTGAGAAAAAACATTTAAAGCAAAAGAAAAAGTTTAATAAAAAATTAACTAAAAACAGGACCATCTAAATTAGAGTAAAACTCTATTGTTTGATATAGCACTAGATCAGAAACATATAGGAAATTAAAACCAAAGTGGAAAGGTCTGTATTATGTGCATGATGTACTTTTTCCAGAAGTATATAAGCTAAGAACTATAACAGGAAAAGTAGTAGCTACTTCTGTAAGTCTTTCTTTTATTAAGAAATATCAGGAGAGAGAAATTACAACACAAGTAAGCTAATAAAAATTCAAGAGAGTGCCAGGATGTAGGTGAGATTTTCTGGGTTACGTGATCGATCGATCTCTGGCCAAGATCAGATCTTTTCTGTTACACAGATCAATATACTTTTTTTTTTTAACCAACACTTTTTTTTTTTACTTGTATAGAGTTGGCGTTTGTCGTTGGTGCTGTTATCTCTTTTCACTATTGGTATCGTTATCGGTCTTATCCTTTGCTAAAAAAAGTTTTTTGCTCCAAAGAATAACTCGTTTGGTTTTATTGTCAGTTTGTTGCTGCCACTTGTTGTAGATAAGGTGTGAATGTTGTTGGTAAGACGTGAATATCGTTGGTAAGGCGTCACTTTTGCCAGTGCAATATCATATTTGTTTGTGCTATATTGTCGTTTCGTTAGTGAAAGTTTATTTATTGTTGTTTCATTGCATCTTTTTTTATAGTGTCGTTTCGTTGTTGGTGTCATTATCTTGTTATGCGCAAGGTGTCATAACCAGTAGAGAGCACTATAATTGATAGGTTTTTTAAGATTAGAAATAGGGTTAGATATTCGTATGAGATTAGAGTAGAGTTGCGGGATTAGTGTTAAGGTTAATATTGGTAGGGGTGCGGAATTAGTGTTAAGGTTAGTATTGTTAGAGCCGGGATTACGAGTTTGAGTTTTAGAAATAATTTATGTAAATGAAAATATATAGAAAAATAAATATGAAATAATAAAATAATTATACAATCAATAAAAAGGATACCGTATTATTATTATCATCAAAAATTTTCTTTAAGAAAGTTCGGTATAGATGGTAATATTTGACCCTGTGCTTGTTATTAATAAACGAAATAAATATGTTAATAAGGTTAATTTAAAATAAATAAATAATTGATTTAAAATCAAATAAAATAAAATAACAAATTTTAAAAAAAAATAGAAAAATAATGTAAAAATAATTTAAAAAACATATAAAAAAAAATAAATAAAAAATATCGAATTAATAAAAAAATAAAAAAAAATTTAAAAAATTATAAATTAAAAAAAACAATAAATTAAAAAAAATTAAATGAATTTAAAATAAAAAAATAAATTAAAACGAATTAAAAAAAGTAAAATAATTTAAAAAAAATTAAAATTAAAAAAAAAGAATATAAATAAATGAATTATAAAATAAATTAAAATAAAAAAAAACAAATTAAAAAAAAATAACAAATTAAAAAAATAATTTAAATAAAAAAAAATAATTTAAAAAATAGAAAAAAATAAAAAAATGAATAAAAAAAATAAAAAAATTAAAAAGAAAAAAAAATTAAAACGAATTAAAATTTTTTTATATTTTTTTTAATTTGTTTTAATTTATTTTTTCTTTTTTTTTAAATTTTTTTTAATTTGTTTTTTTAAATTATTTTATTTAAATTTTTTTTCTTATAATTCGTTATTTTTAATTTGTTAATTTTATTTAATTATTTATTTTTAAATTATTTTTTTATTAACTGTTATTAGTATACGACGTACATACGTATAGTACTAGAGTGGTGAAGTAATTAAAATAAAGCCCTCTTTACAATCGAATAAAAAACACTTCGGAAGCTCTTTTTAGTAGTTTTTTTTTGACGGTAAGTTTTATTTTTTATTTATTTTTTTTATTTTAAATTATTTATCTTATTTTAAATTATTTATTTTATTTGAAATTATTTTCCTTATTTTATTTCATAATTATTTACATAAACCCTTCTAACCTAATACTATACTAATTCTAACCCCAACCCTAACCCTAAATCGTGCAAGTACCTGTACCATCTGGCTAACCCTAACCCTAAACTGCGCAAGTACTTGCACCATCCAACAACACCATCTGTGACTCTAATAGCGCACGCCCCAATTTCAATAACACCGTCTCGAACAAGCGGTAACTCTAACAGCGCATGCCCCAATTCTAATAACACTATTTCGAACAAACGGCCACTCAACAGCGCACGCCCCACAACTTTAGGAAAGTTAAAAACGCTAAAAAAAAAGGAAACAAGCATTAGCAACACATTAACGCATTTATAACTAACGAACAAAAAAAAACATACTTCCCCTAGTTTCAAAATCAGAACTACGGAACTAAAGGCGATTACACGGCAAAAACGAATCCACTACTAACACGCGAAATAGAAAACAAATGAAAGTTCTAATAACGACATCTATAGCAACAATATACGACACCAATGGCGACTCCAACGGGTCTCTAACGGCATCTTTAGCGACCACTCCAAAGGTGATTCCGAAAACTATAAAGGAAAAAAAGAGTTAAATAAAAAAAATAAAATAACAGATGAAAGTATAATGGAAAAAAAACAACAGATGATCAAAAAATAGATGATCAAAAAAAAACTTATTTGTAATACAAAATCGATCACTGGAGTAGGTTAGAGAGTCGGAGTCCACGTGACCCAAAAAATCTTACCTACTCCCTATATCTGTCAAAATTCAAATAAAAAAGACAAGAAAAGGGCATAAAAAAGATATTTTGCCAAACTGTTTTAACTAACTTATTAAATCCTACAAACTGAACATAGAAGTTACTATTTCTACTTATAATCCAACTGTCAAACTTAAAACCCAAGTTAATACTGCTTATATGACCATATAGCAATTGATTTGTTAAGGAAAACGAAAGCAGTCCTTGGCCTCATAAGCAAATTTTATATATAGATATATATCGATTACTAACCGATAAGATATATATCGATACCTATCACCCCTGCTGATTACTATCGATAATAATAGTAATCGATAGTAATCGATATATATCGATATTAATCGATATATATCTAATATGATATCAATTAATAATTATTATATTCAGATAATTATGCTTTTTGAACATTTTACAGGTTTTCGCAAGTTTCGCAAGTTTTTGCAAGTTTTCGCAATTTAATTATAAATTTTTTTATTTATTATTAATATAATATTTTAATTTATTAAATATACAATATTCACAAGTTTTCGCTATTTAATATAAAATTTTATTTTTTTATTATATATTATATTTTAAATATTACATATACTATATATTATTATAAAAAAATGACAAAAAAAAATAAATCAAAAAAAAACGAAACCAAAAAAAATTAAAAAAATGAAAACAAAAAAAATAAACTATAATATTCTTTATATTCACTTATATTTTGCTTATATTCGTTTATATTCGCTTATATTCACTACTTATTGCAAAGTGCCAAAAAGTTAAGTTGTTTTTTTGCAAAGTTCTAAACGAAGTAAGGAACAATAAAATAGAATAAAAAAAATAAGTAAAAAAAACAAACAAAAAACAAAAAACAAAGCCGAAAAAATAACAAAAAAAACAAAACCGAAAAAAAATAAACTATTATATTTCGCTCATATTTGCTTATATTTGATTATATTCGTTTATATTCATGACTTCTTGCAAAGTACCGGAGATGTTAGAATTGGTGTTCTTGTAAAGAGCCGGAAAGTTAAGTCATTTTCTTGCAAAGTTTCAAAAGAAGTAAAGGATAAATAAAATAAAATAAAGTTAAAAAGATAAGTAAAAAAAAAGAAAACAAACAAAAACAAAAATGTAAGCAAACTAAATAAAAAAATAAACAAAGCCCTAAATCTCTATTTCGAGTTTGTGTTTTTGCAATTTAGAAATCATCGAAGGTTTTCGCAAAGTGCCGGAATAAAATAAATTAATAAAAATAAAAAAAAACAAAAAAAAAAACATGAAACAAAAAAATAAATAAAACAAAACCTTGCAAAAACTTGCAAAAACTTGCGAAAACTTGCATTCTTGAACTTTCGAAATTGCTAGAGAAAGTAGTTGTGTGTTCTTGCAAAGTGTCGAAAGGCTAAGTTAGCTTGCGCTAAGTACCGAAAAGTCACTGGATTTCTTACAAAGTGCTAGTAATAAAGTGTAGAAATAAAATAAAAAAAATTAAAAAATAAAAAAAAAATATAAATAAAAAAAACAAAACAAAACTAAATGAAACAAAACAAAACTAAACGAAACTAAAAAAAACAAAAGGAAAATGAAGAAACAATGTAAAATTGATAGAAAATCTAAATTATAAACAAAAAGATCTAATCTGATTTTGTAGTACAAATTATCAAAAATCATTGAAACATTTCGAAAATATTAGTAAAATGCATTATTAATATGATACAAGTTGCAAATCGTCCTAAAATATTTTGAAAGTATTCAAAATATTAAAAAAAAAAAAAGAGAGAAAAAAAAGAAAGAGAAAAAAGAAAAAAAAGAGAGAGGAGAAAAAAAGGGAGAGGGGTAAAAAAGAGAGAAGTGTAAAAATTGTTCAAAAACGGTGGAGTTTTTTTTTTTTTTTTTTAAGTTTTTTAGCACCTTTTGTGGAATATATTTTTATGATCCTTGGTAGCTTATGGATCAAATGGGCTTAAGAGATTTTGAACTTTTTTTTTGTTTTTTTTTTTTTACCTGGTGATTTGGGTTGAAATTTTCATGTCATGGTCAAAACACTATATAATCGTTAAAGATCTGTAATCGTCATATATTGTTTCAAATAATTATGATTATAATCGATTTATAGATATATAATGATTTAATATAAAAAATGATATATCAATTATAGATATATATCGATTTTTATCCAATTAATCGATATATAATGGTATTATGATATATATTGACTATAGATATATATCGATTTTTATCCAATTAATCGATATATAATGATATTTTAATTGATATATAACAATATTTTATAATCGATATAAAATGATTAAGTGCTATATATCGATCAATATCTATATATAAAATTTTCTGATGCTTCGCTTACTTTGTGGAGCAGTTGCTTGAAAAAATGCCCATATCTAACCCAGAAAGAACCTTGTATAAAAATATATTGTTGACATACTACTATACTGCGAAAGTAAGAATGTACTATATCTTTAAGAAATAGGGAACTGATCAAATTTCCAAGACCATGTCCTTGAACTTAGAAATAATTGTAAAATTAAAGTTTGCAGATTATCAGATTTTGATCAATAAACTTGTGGAACTCATTATTAAGGAGGAATCGTTATTCTGCCGATGTACTCTGGCCAAACTATTATGTGGATCATAATACTACTGCACCCAAAATGATAGATATCAGGTGCTCCTACCATATAGGGCACATCAGAGAGAAATGGTATAAAAAGTTGATATGGTAGGTATAACAGAATCAGAGTAGTATCATCAATAATAGATAGAATATAAACAATAGATAAAACACTCATAGTATAAGTGCCATATTTTTAGTGTAGAATATTTTGTTATACAAACGGGCAATATCTGCTTCACTTTGTAGGCATGTTCGCCATAATATTTTCTTTATTAAAATAAAAGACATTATACAACTATCGATTTATACATTACATCATGCTCTCTTTTGAATTGCTAAATCATATTATAAAATAAACCCTCTTGCTAGTCCATATACTAAACAACTATAGTAAACCACAGCCAGGGTTGTTTACCGTAATTTTAACTTTTTTTAGTAAATTTACTAGGCTGTTTGGTAAATTACAGGTAAATTTACCCTTAGTTAATTTTAAGAAGGTCTGTATAATATAAAAACACGTGATTTAGTGGTTAAAAAAATTTTTTAGCCAATCAAATTATATAGACAGACTCAATCTTAAGTAAATAAAGGTAAATTTTACCGCATCTTTGGTAAATTACCTCATAATTTACCAAAGGTAATTTACCACCTAACAACCATGACTACAGCACAGTTGCAAATCTTACGTTTTTGATACTCCTGCACCTACTTTTTTGATACTCATGTATATACTCCAAAATTACCTTACTTTTTTGATACCAATCTGCATATTTCTATTTTTAGAATTCAAAATAATATATGCACTTATGTTGCACAAAGGCCCAGTGCATTGTTTTGCAAAAATAATTTTTGATTACACGCCACTAATGTCGTATAATGTTACACAAGTCTAATTTTGGTAATATAACCCTGGGTCGACCAGCACTAAGCTTAATGCTAGTGGTAGTGTTCCGCAAGATCCGATCCGAGATCCGGATCCGATCCGGATCCGGTGCTTCGGATCGGATCGGATCCATGATTTATAAGATCCGTCGGATCCAGAGAATCCGATCCAAAGATCCGTTTGGATCCGTTTGGATCCGTTCACGCTGATTGGTTGTGTTATGTAGACTCTGATTGGTTAATATAAACCGTCATTAAAAAGTAATGATAATAAATCTTATGAATTTGATATGCGAACTTGCTTTACTAACTTTAATTTTATATGGACGTTGATAAATTGTTCAACATCACAAGGT
>QKWP01003928.1:0-10640 GCA_003550325.1 Gigaspora rosea | reverse complement strand
GCCCAAGTACAACCTGCTACACTAATTTGAAGACAAGTCTAAAAACTAGAGGCTATGCTAAACTAGCCTAAGTGCCACACCATAATGGCTTCTTCTCTCCTTCATATTCCTTTAACCAACAAGGAATTTACTAAGGACAAAATAAGAAGAGAGAGTAAACATAAAAAAAAATATCAAGCCAAGAAAACGAGAGATACAAAAAGAAAAACAAACAAAAAAGAAAAAAAAGGAAGAGAAAAACAAAAAAGAAAAAAAACTACACTGTAAAGCATGAAGGCTAGTCTAACGAAAAGGAAACAAAAACCAATGGAAAAAAGAAAAGGGAAAACACTATTATAACCTATAGTAGGTTGAATAAAATTATATAACAGATGCAACTATTGTATATCTCCACTTTAAAGCTACGCCTTAATTAATATTTTCTTCTGACTATACGACCAACCTCGAATATCCCTATACCATATCGATTGAGCACATCGTATAAAGTAGCACTGAAACCATATTCATAAACAAACACGTCACGTGTTTGCATTCTACTGGGTCCGTCCGAATTTGGAAAAGTAAACAGCTGATCTTTTTGAGGTGTAAACCAAATCCCCACTTTTTATCGAAAATTTTGGGAGAAAGGCAGGAAGACGAAAGAGATGATACAAAGGAATCACTTGTAAGAAATCTACAGAAGAGTGTTGTTGAAAAACTCATTTTTTTGCTGTTCCCTGTTATATAGTCACAGGTTACTTCATCAACGGAGCGGAAATGATAACTCCACCAAAATTTTTCGTACAAGGGCGCTACCTCCTGCCAGTTATCTTGTACCAAAACGCTTTTGGCTTGCATGCCGAATATATCAAAGGAGTCCCTAGATGATAGCGAATAGTTGACCTTTGTAGAAACCGTAGGTCCTGTGTACTTCTACCCACGCTCCAACAAAAAACTTTTTGTTTTCTTCCATCGGAAATTTGGTCCAAGTGATCGTCGGAAAGAGTTCCTGGAGTTTTTGTTTTCTGATTTTAAATGCCTACTAGGGCTCCTATCGGATCGGACCGAACTGGACTTTTGTCAAGTTTGAATCCGGTTCGATTTTCGAACCGAACTCAAACTTTTTGTTTCAAACTTTTTAGTCAAGTTCGAGTTCGGTCCGGGTTCGGTCTGAAGTTTGTCAAACTAGTTTGAAATCTGAATTAGTGATATGAATCAAAAATCGATTAGTCGATTAGTTGATCGAGTTGGCAATATGACTTTTTTTTTTACTTAATTTTGTAGTATCACTTTTCGTCGTCGCGTTTTCAAGTCTCTTTTCGATGTTTCATGTTTGTTGATCTTCTTTTCTTTGTTTAATGGCTTTTTTCGTCATTTTCAGTTCATCGTCTTCTACTAGTGTTTCTTCTTTTTGTTCGTTTGCTGACGCCTTTTTTTGTTTTTCGGTTCATCGCTTCTTTTCGTCGTTTGCTAATGCATTTCTGTTCGTTGTTTGCCAGTTCTTTTGTGCTTTTTTCGTTTGTATGCTGATGCCTTTCTTCATCTTTTGCAGTATTTTAGGTTCGTCGTTTATTGGTGCTTGAATTGTAGTACTGTAATTTAGAGATAGAGTTAGTGTTAGTTGATACGCGGATTTAAAGATTAGGAATTAAAATAAAGATCAGGCTAGGGTTAGTAGTATAGTTAATGACGAGTAAGGTGAGTTAGAGTATAGGTAAGGGTTAGTGTTAGCAATAAGGTTAGTGTTTAAGGGTTAGGATTAGTGATATCGTTAGTAATAAGGTTAAATTTAGCAGCATAGTTAGCAAAGAGTTAGAGTTAGCGACAAAATTAATAATATAGTTAAGTTCTGAAACATTTAATGTATAAAGAATTCTTATACAACGAACTTATTGTATAAAAAATTGAAACATATAAATAAAAAAAAATTAAAAAACGCGAAATTATATAGTATATAATACCTACTACCCTCACGATGCTTCGTGAAAGGATAATATATACTACTCGTCACATAATGATAAAGACATAATTAATTGCAACAGGAAATTACTCTGGGCTCAATAAAAAAATATTACAAAAAAACTAAAAATACAAAAAAAAAACTTACTCAAAAAATTTCACGCTACATCTTAAAACTACTATTGCACTACGTCCCAATTCTAAATATCATATTACGTCCCAATTCTAAATACTGTATTGCCAAATCTAACTATTGATCTATAGATCGATAGTTAGATTTGGCAATACAGTATTTAGAATTGGGACGTAGTGCGTTTAGAATTGGGACATAGCGCAATAGTTAGTTTTTAGAGTAGATTTTTTTTTTGTATTTTTAGTTCTTTTTGAAATATTTTTTTTTATTGAGCTCGTAGTAATTTCCTGTTGCAATTAATTATATCTTTATCATTATGCAATGAGTAGTATATATTATCCTTTCACGAAGCATCGTGAGGGTAGTAGGTATTATGTACTATATAATTTCGCGTTTTTTATTTTAATTTCGCGTTTTTTATTTTAATTTATTTATTTATTTATTAACTTTTTTTATTTATAAGTTATGTTTCAATTTATTTTATTTATCTATACAATAAGTTCGTTTTAAAGAATGCTATTATATATTAAATGTTTCAGAACTTAACTATATTATTAACTTTATCGCTAACCCTAACGCTAACTATACTGCTAAATTTAATCTATACCACTAACCCTAACCCTTAAACATTAACCTTATTGCTAACACCAACCCTTATCTATACTACTAACTCGTGGTTAACTATACTACCAACCCTAGCCTAATCTTTAAATCCGCGTATCAACTAACACTAACTCTATCTCTAAATCACAGTACTACGATTTAAGCACCAGTAAACGATGAACCTAAAACATCTGAATAAGATGAAGAAAGGTATCAGCAAACAAACGAAATGAAGCACAAAGGAACTAGCAAACAACACACTAGCAAACGACGAAAAGAAGCAACGAACTGAAAGACAAAAAAAGGCGTCAGCAAACAAACAAAAAAAAAACATTAGTAGAAGACGACGAACTGAAATGGTGAAAAAAGCCATTAAACAAAAAAAAGAGTATCAGCAAATATAAAACAGTAACAACGAACCTAAAGAGACTTGAAAACGTGACAGTGAAAGGTGATACTACAAAATTAAAAAAAAAAATCAATAAATATGATATAAAAAAAAACCGTATAACTGGTGGTTTCTTTTGGTTACTGTACGATGCAGACGATATAGATCTGATTAATCGATTAATCGATTAATTGATTAATCGATTAATCGATTAGTTGATTAAAAATTTTCAACTAACTAATCGATTATGATTTTTTGCCCGATTCGTAACACTAATCCTAATACTAGTATAAATATTCGAACTTCAAACTAGTTTGACAAACTTCGGACCGAACCGAACTGAACTCTTAACTGAGTTTGAGTCTGGTTCGAAGTTTGAAACTAGCAAAATTTAGAGTTTGAGTTCGGTTCGATCCCGGATCGGATCCGAACGAACCGAACCCGAACCGAACATAGGAGCACTAATGCCTACTAATTTATAATAATCAATATCAATTTTTTTGAGATACATTTATTTATATCATAAAATAAACATTATTACACTTATTTTTTTTTAGAAAAACTATGACCGACCGATAAAACCAGTTTTCAGATTCTATGTAATACAAAATGAAAAAAATCAACTTTGCGTGGCCTAAGTGGTATAAGTAACACGATTGTTCATTCTAATTCTTAATTATTTGATTATATTATTACATTGTCTAGTAGTTTCTCAATGTACTGAGGACTCTTGTGGTTGTATTGTCTGACTCTCCTGCTGTACTATGGATAGTACAGTTGATTATTGGTATGGTTTTGGTCCCAAGAGGTAGATTTCTGGCTAAAGTTTTACATATAAGCTTTAGTGTGTTTGTATATATGACAAGAGAATACTTTAAGACATACCTACGATTCAAATTATTAACTCGCAAATCTAAACTTCTCTTTTCAATCATATTTATTGCTATAAACAGTTCTGAAATGTTCAAATATCTCTCTATTCATTTTCAAATTTTAATGCCTACTAATTTATAATAATTAATAAATAAAAGAAAAATTATACTCAATTTTTTTTAAAAAAAAAAAACCGGTTCATATTTTCAGATTCAATATAATGCAAAACGAAAAATCAACTTTGGTGGCCTAATCTTTCAACACAAAACCCGTAAATTTTGACATTTTTTACGAATAAGTTCAAATATAATTGGCCTTATTAATTCCAAATCTGTCAGAAAAATATATAGTTTATGAACTGAACTTATCTATAAATTTATCTTCTGTATAATTAGCTTGTCAGTGAAGTGAGCGTTTGCAAAATATAGTGTCTTAGAAGTACTCGTAGATTATTGATTGAAACTGGATGATTCTAGTTGTTAAATGAAACCATTTATTTGAATGAAAGACGAAATTATATTCAGAAAAAAACAATAGAGAAAATTAAACAACAAAACCCTAAGTTTTTTAAAATATGAAAATTCGATCAGCAGCGTAGATTTACATAAAAAATTTTTAATAAATATTGTTAACGCCAGTTATATCATAATGATGAGTTTCGAATTAATAATCAATAACATCAATTTATATTAGTAAATATATTTGATCAATTTCACTATTTCACTATTTCACTATATACATTAATACAGATTATCTATAGATAATTATCTGAAATTAAAGTAATTATCCAGATAAATATCTGTTGAACAAAATCATTATCTGTTATTTATATTATCCGGATTATCGGATAAAAAATCTAGCAGATCCAACCACTATACTATAAAGATCACATGAGAGTAAAATCTACATTAACCTATAAAGCACACTATATTAACACAAATTTCATTATACTCTATAATCAAAATGGGTTTTACTAGCTAACTATGCAGGTTTTACTCTAACATATAATTAATAATTATATATATTGATTTTTTTCTTTAATATTTATAAAAATACTTCTTCATTGTTCATACTTATTCATTAAATTTGCATAATCTTTATCATTTTGTATTATATAATTTTTCTTTAACCTTTATTAATTTGCAAAAAATAGGTTTGTAACTTGTGAAATTATAATAATATATGTTTAAATATAATAAAAAATTCTGATCTATCTTTAGAGGACCCCGAAGTATATAGATAGATCAGGTTAATTATAGGGTTACTAAAAAAAGAAAGATCTGCAGAAAAAACTTTAAAAATAAGCAAAAAATTACTATAAATAGAAAAGATCTGTATAAAAACCTCGAAAATAAGCAAACTTATACCTGACCTATTTATATATATTTCAAGGTTCTATCTTTAGTATGACTTGAAATTCAAGCTAATAATACCTTAAGATTTTTTTATTGACATAACAGAAGAACTGTACATGTTTAAATACAGGTCAAAATTATATATATTGGAAGGCTTTGAAGTCCAGTTCGGGTCCAGTCTGGGTCTGACCGAACCTGAACTTTAACTATAAATTTTGAAAATCTTGAACCCAGACTTGGACCTGAACCTAAAGTACCAAACTTGAACTGGACTCAAATATGATTATAGGTTTAGTTTGGGATAGTTCGGGTTCGGTTCAAAGTTTACGAACCTGTTCAGGTCCAAAATTAGACATCTAATTTTTTATAAAAAAAAAAAAGTTCAAAATCTTTTAAGCCCATTTGGTCCATAAGCAACTATGGATCATAAATATATATTCAACAAAATGTGTAAAAAACTTAAAAAAAACTGTTTTACATGATTTTATTGCAATTTTTACTTTTTCGCAATTAAGTTTAACTCGGGTTATAACAATTTCTGATCTGTAACCCATACAGGTCACCTAACCTGAGTCAAACCACTAGATATAGCATGTTATCTGCACTTTTTTATCAGGGTAGCTGCACAATACAGTTGTGCTAAAACCAAAAACGTACTAAGTATGATACTATAAATCATTTTTGAAATTAATATATTTTTATTTTAATTAATGCAGTTAATGCTAATGTGAGGCCTTTATAAAATAAGTATAATCATATATAATTCTAGTTTGGTAGGAATAATAATTTTTTTATTAATTCATTTCAAAAATTTAGTAATAATCTATAACAAACCATTATGATAATGTAATCATAGAATTTTTGCATACAATAATTAAGTATTAACAAACTGACTATATATTTCAGTCATTTAGACAATCAAAAATGTTACAGATTTCTAGAATATCATAGTAACTACTATTATAAATTTGAATGCTCTAAAATGTTGTAATGCACAAGTAGCCAATTAAAACATTTAAACAGGCAAAATATAAATTTGGATTGCACTATTTTCAAATTTTTTAATTAATAATATCATGTTTGCATCATATTGTATAATCAACTTATAACATTATAGTATATATAAAAATATTGACTCCTTCCAAAAATTAATAAATGAAAACTATTACTTCTACTAAAAAAGGATTCTGCAAAAATTAGCATAGGCCACACCAAAACATAAATTAAACTATTTCTCACACATTTCATGTGATCATACTAGTATATTGTAATTGTGAATAAATAAAAATCATTATTCCAACCAAAGGAATTTTCATAAATCAATGTAGTGCATCAAACAAAACTATCCCTCTCATATTAATAAAAGTTTGCTAAAATTTAAAACTGATTTTACTTTAAATAGCAAGCCATTGATCATAATAATATAGTATTACAAATGATATCAGATTATTATTTACTAAGGAAAAACAAATTTTAGTAATATATAATCATCTTATGACCAATTTACGATAAGTTATATATATAAAATTGTTGGGTTGAATTAGAGTAGAAGTTAATACATAATCTGCATGCTGCATAAACTACTATATTCTTAAGATAAATAATATAAACTTTCTAACTAAAATTCACTTTGCTTTAACCACTCTCTAAAATTAGAAATTTTATTTTATATAAACAGGCAATGATCATGAGAAAAAATGTTCATGACTTTGTTTATAGTATCAACACTATCTTATGCACGTTGGATTGGGTATTAGACTTTTGAACCAGACTCAAACTTTTAGACCGGACTCAAATTGGACTCGAACCAAGCTAAAAGTTTATATTTAGACTCGGACTGAGCTAAGTTGTAAAATGGTTTGAGTCTGAGTCCGGTTAGAAATTTGAACCGGACTCAGACTTGCCTTAAGTCTAGCTTTAGTTCTGGTCCATCGGAGCCCTACACATCAGTATAATATTGGGTACCCGATATATATTATATGTATATAATATGTGACTGATATGTGACTACATATTTGATATGTGTAGAGTTCATGTAGAATATCAGATACATGTCAGACACATATAATACACATATAGTACATATGCTATGAATATTGGGAACATATTGCATAGATAAATTTTGTAATACATCATGTACCCAATATGTAGCTGATATAAAGCAATGAAGTAATATCAGAAAAGTATACATTCGAATAGAAAATTTCTTAGTTTACACCAGATATATAAACACCTGGTTATACAATGCAATTGCAATATCAAAAATTAATTTACATCAGGTTATATACACCTGGTTATACAATGCAACAGCGATATCAAAAATAAAAATTTTTAATTTACACCAGATGTATATATATCTGGTTACACAATATTATAATTGTTTGCTCTCGTGAGTTTATATTAGGTTTTACTATTACGCATAATTTATGTATATTGACTATTACTACAAGTAATCTTACAATAAATAATAAAGTAGTAATAATCATCGCTCAATTTTTTTTATTGTTACAAATGTTGCATTGTATGTTCAGAATAAAATCAATTATTACAATAATTTGCACATATGTACCTATAAGTTAAAATAGAAACTAGTCATTACAATAACAAATTTTTTTATCATTATGGCTTATTAGTTCTTTTCAATATGGATCTAGAAGGTTTAAATACAAACAATAGTTCTTTTATATTACAAGTAAAAATTTTTTTTAATAACTATATTATAATGACAACCTTTTTTGTAACCAAAGAACAATTTTAGCAATAATCATCTTTTTGCTAATACTAGTTCTTTTTACAACTTTGATTTTCCTATTGACCCTAGTATTTTTTACAACACTTTTGAACTTCCTGCTAATGCCAGTCCTTCTTACAACAATTTGATTTTTTTATTGATAAGGGTCTTTTTTACAACACTTTTGATTATCCTATTGATGCTAGTTTTTCACACAAACCTCTAACATTAAATGAGATTATTTTGGTAATAATCATCTTTCTATTGATATTGGTTCTTTTGCTACAAAGAGCGATTATAGAATTGATGATTATTTTGGTGATGCTAACCTTGATAATGAATTAGTTAGTACAGATTTTGAAGATTCCAAAGATTTAAATAATGTATTAGAATTAAAAAATTGGGCTTATCTTTACAATCTGAGCAGAATTTAAAGATTGGATAGTACGTTTTGCTAAAAAACAAGAGTTTAGATATAATTAGAACTAGTTGAACAGAGGAAGAAACAATGTGTCATGCTATTTATGAATGTTCAAGATCAGGTGCACATGACCCAGGTGACTTCTGATCAACTAAGCAAAGGAATGTGCTTTTACAACAAAGTGGATGTCCTGGCAGCTTAATGTTACTTTTCTCAAAACAAATAATATATTAGAAATTAACTTATTTGTTAATAACCATAACTATGTTCTTACCCTATCTATATATAAAATGGTACTATATTTTAGGTGATTATCACCAGAAATATTAGCAGATATAAAAAAATATTTAATACATGGTCGAATAAATTCTGGGTCTATTTACCTACTACTCAAACAAGATTACCCTAATTATCCTATCTTTAAGAGAGATCTTTATAATGCATATATCAGTTTTGGTCTAAAAAAACTGGTGGATTGAGATGCATCTCAAATGCTTCAGACATTATTAAATTGGAAAGAATCTGATCCCTTATGGGTAGTAAAGGCACATTTAGAACCTTTATCTCGGAGATTAAGTAGATTGCTATAGATATCACTATCACAATGATCTTTATATGAAAATTTTTATGATGTTATAATTTAAGATACAACATCAAATACAAATAGGTTTAGAATGATGCTTGTTGTTATTATTATTATTGATAAAACACTTTAAGTCTAGGATCGTTAATCTGCAATTATAGATGATGAAATACTTGATACTTTTCGATAGATTTTTACTATATTATTGGAAGAAACAAGCGTAATTCCTAGAATTATATTTACTGATTCTGACTCATCTTTGATAAGTTTAATTAGAGAAATTTATCCTGATATAAATTATTTGTTGTATATTTTTCATATAGACCTTAACCTTTATAAGAAACTTTTAAGTAAGTTGGGTTCTCATTTTAAAGAATTTAGGCAAAAATTTATTCTTGTCGAAATTCTTTGTGTAATAAGCTATTTGAAGCCTGATGGCTTGGTTTGCTTGATCAATACCCTAAGTCAGTTAAATATATATTAAAAACACTTTATTCTAACAAAGAGGCATGGGGAATCCCTTGGATAAATAACTGATTTATAGCTAGAGTTCAAAGTACACAAAGGGTAGAGTTGATTAACAAGCAATTGTATAATAAAGTTGATAGAGCTACTTCTTTGTGTGATCTTTTAAAGGTAAAGAGTATGTAGATCATTTTTATATAGTTTTTATATAGTATTTTAAAATTTTTATATAAAATTGACATATGCTATTAATAAAACTTTTTAAAGTACAACTAATTTTTATTAAAATTTTACAAAATATAAATAAAACAATTTATCTATTATGGTAAAATTTTGAACTATTATTATATTTTAAAAAATATACTTGTATTTATTATAAAGCTTTCTGGGTTGGCCAAAAATTTTCTGGGTAGCACTGAATTGTTAATGCTAATTGGTCAATTTATGTAAATTTATAAATTAGTTTTATTAATAAATTTTAATACCCAATCCTTAAAATTTCATATCTTACTGAGTTTTTAACCAATTTTAATGATTTTACTATCATTAGAATCAGAAAAATCTGCTCTACAAATATGATTTAAAATATAATTAGTTTACTTATTATAATTTTTTATAAAATTAAATATAAAAAATTTTTACTAGTAAGTTTATATATAATTTTAAAATAGTATCCTCTACCTTTAAATAATATTAATGATTATATTAAAAGTGGTGAAATTTATGAAAAATTTAAAATTGAACATAGTGCTTTACCCACAGTTGAGTTACCAACATTAAATACTAGGCTTTTTAAACCTGTTGATGATATTCTTAAGCAATGTTTAATACCTATTATATTGGGAAAACAATAATTGCAGATGAATCAGTCAGTTTGTTACGATGTTAGCTACATTAAAGAATGGCAACAATTAATTGAGGAAGGTTTTTTTTATAATTTTTATAAAACTTGTATTGACATAGCAATATTATTTGTAGATAGATAAGGAGAGCGCCATTTATCACCTGATTTTTTAGGTAGGTGGGGGGCAGTGAAAAAGATTTGAAATTTTTTTTTGTTCTTTGGGAACATAAAATATTAAATTTATGTTTCTAGAAAATTTTTAATGTTCATATAACTAAATTTCTCTTTTTTTCTCTTTTACTCTCT
>QKWP01003927.1:0-10679 GCA_003550325.1 Gigaspora rosea | reverse complement strand
ATCTATCCTGTAGATCTCTTGCTAACTTCACTATGGTACTTTCCCTCGTCTTGGTACTTGTATGAGTTGATTAAGCTTCTATTGTTCTATGATGATTATGCTTTTGCTTGAATAGATTTTGTATAGATAGTTTCGCGCTTGTATTCTTTTTAGTTGTGTCAACGGCGGATTTTACTCTTTTTATGCCAATTCGTGGCTTCTTCTTTTCTGCTTTACTTTAATATAATCATATATTTTCTATTAAAGTTTCTCTGGTTTCTTACTACTTTCTGTAGTGTATTTAATTATTGAGTACGGTTTCAAGTTGGAATGGTTACTTGAGGTTCGTAGGTTGGCTATGCCTATTGTTTGCAGAGTTGGATAAGTTCTCTGAGGTATTACTTTTGCTTTCAAAGGTTGGGCTTCCTTTAGCTTTCTAGGTTTAATACAGGTTATTTATCTATCTTGTGGGTATATTCGTTTATTAGTTATAGAAGGTTTTTTATTCAATAATTTAATTCAGTTTTATGTAGAAGGATAATTTGTAAAGTTATTTGCACAATAGAGTTTATGTTTAATAAAATATAATCTTTATTTAATAAATATGTTTCTTTGTTAATTTAATACAGTAAGTCTTTTCTTTAGACTTTAAATAACGTTTATAATAATATGTTTGATATAATATGTGTGAAGTAATATTGTTTTTGTACATTGTATTGTACTTGGGCACCTTGTTAATACTTGTTGAGTATTGTTTTGCACGTTGGGTTATCATTGTGGTATGCCAACGGCTTAGTGTTTTTCATTTGAAAGGAGAGTGGGACAAGTTAATGATACTCTCTTTTGATAGTTGGTAATTAATTTTTACCAGTTGGGTGCTAAATTTTATGCACGTTTGGGCGCTATAACATGTTTCTATTACATGTATTATACTAAGGGTGATTGTATAAAGGTGAATGGCGCCATTATGGACTTATCCCGTTAATTATAGGGGTTATGAGGTCGTCAGTTACGACTCTTTGTGTTTTGTCAAGTCAAATTAATGCTTCTAGTGTTTCAAAGGTAATAAGCTATCGTATTTATACATTCGAGAAGTCTATAGCTAAAAGGTTTGTGCTATCTTCCTAAAAATACGTTGTAAATACTATGACTAATTGTTTTGCTATGACTAATTTTTATCGTTAGTAATTATAAATAATAGTTATTGTTATACCTCGAGTATAGTTTCTAATTACGGTAATTTCGATTTGGTATAGGTGTGTTACGTTCTGGGTGTCACATGTGTGATCGGAAAATGTCGAGAGGGTGATACCCTGTACACGCTGTTCGGTGCGTTGGCCGACCTATGTCTAACCCATTTCTCCCACCCCCTAGGTGCGTCACTATTTGACAGCGCATTATCTCACGATCCTGTGATTCGATTTTAATGATTTTGGGCTCGTTGGAATCGTATCAAGGAGACGAACATTTTGGTAGTAAAATCGTTCAAAATGGACAAGTAGATCAAACGTTATTCAGCTAAAGTTTTACAAAAAATAAGCCCTACTTATGAATTTTACAAATGCGCGGATATGTCGTAAGTAAATAATTCTTACAAAATCTCAAACCCTGATTGGTTGTCCCACTTCCCTTTTTGCTGTGGGATTCTCATATATTGTTACATAAATTATACAAGTAGGGATATTAAAATCTTATTTATGTTTCAAAATTTTAAAATCAGAATGAAATGGGTAAAATTTAGCTGAGTTATTTATATCATAAACAGTATTTATTTGTTTATACAGTTAGAGGTAAACCCGGCCAAAATCGTTCCACGAATTTTCTGCGCCACATAATCTTGACAACGTGACCAAGACCCGATCCGTTGCGCCAAGAAATCGTGAAGAAACCGTCCACAAGAAGACCAAGATCGTCAAGGTCTCATGAAGAAGCCCGCCCATATGAAAAGTCCCGATAAATGGACTTCTACAAAAGGAAATAATAATTAGTAGAACTAAAATGTTTCCTAGAATAATTTTTCTGATCAGAATTAGTCTCCATATCTATAACAAATTTTGTAGAAAACCATCGGGTCACTCCTTGTCAAAATTCTAGTGATACTAGTTATTATTAGGTTTGCCTTTGAGAAATTATAGCAAGTTAGTATTTATGTTGATTAATTGTCTATGCAACCGAACATACCAGAACATTTCCGTTTCTTACATTCATTTGCCAATTTATCATCCAAATTAGCCAATTAATCTTTTATCTTTTACTATACTAAATGACAACTTCAATCAGGCATTTTGTCTTTTGATTGGATGACCCTTAAGATCATACTGTATGTCTAGCATGAATATGTATATATCTGTTTATCATTATTGCTATTTAACGTTAACGTTAATTCAAATTGACTATCAACAGACGAAAAGATGGCTAAGCTGGGATATTCCGGGATCAAGCTAGTAAGACTCTGAGAGCAGCCATTAACTTTAGTTAAGCAACAGATGACAGAAAGCGCGTGAGAAAGCATATGAAATCAGATACCATATAAGCGCGAAATAACGCCCATCTGCGCGTTATTTTGGATACGTTCATGTGTATTATTTCGAAATAAGAGTTGATTTTTTTGAACCTAATACAGCCAATCTTCTATAAATGCATGTAATTAGGAAAGTGCACTTACGGAATGCGCACTTAAAGAACATAATCTTCATAAAATGTTACATTATATTAGACAGATCAAATGATGTGTAGAAAGTGCATGTAAAGTTGGGGTGTCCAGCATATTAATTAATCAAAACTATATTGGGTATTACTGTATAGTAAAATCAATTTGTGCAAATTTAACGAAGAATTGTATTCTAAAAATTGATTCATCTCGCGTACCAACTATTTTTCTCCAGCAATTTATACACCAAACGATTAGTTTAATATGTTGAAAAAAGTTACAGTTTAAAAACTTTTTTTTTTAACCCCGAGATAGCAATTACCTGGGGACGTCATGTGACGCGATTTATTAATACTTTATTATTTAAATATTAGAAATTCTAGTCTTATTAGTTATTCACACGTGCTTGTTCTAACGCTGTCTTCTTTTTTTAATTTTTTACCCGCTAGTGTAACCTGCAAGTCCTTATTAATTCTGCCCTTCCAAATGAAAGGCAGCACAGGTTCTGGTAGGGAGCTGTCCCCTTAATTTTCTGTTTGCGTACCAACACCATATTTCGTAAACGACGTTCACGTGTAGCCATATTATCACCGAATGTATGTGAGCTCCTTTTACATTGTCAGTGATAATCTCCTCTGTAAATTTTTTTTACAAAGTAAATTCGCCTTTTAAACATATATTACTGTATTACGGGAAATTCTTACTAATTTATATTATACCAATTGGTTGATGCAAAAATTCTTGGAAAAATGTAGTTGGTACGTGAAATGAATCAATTTTTAGAATATAAGTTTTGATAGTAGATCTTAACGATTTTGCCACAAATGCACTATCGGTCAAGTGTAATGTCAAAAAATTTTCAGGGTAATGATTTAATTAAGGGAATTGCAAGTTACAGCACATATAAAATTTATGAAAAAGTTAATTTTCACTTCTAAGCTAAACATTTGTATACCGGTATTTAAATATAATTAGTATTCTTTATTATAACAAAAAATTTTTGTTATTATATATTTATAATATCTATGTTTTTTTCCTTTTACGCAAAAACCTTTGAAGTATTTTGTCGACGAAATCAAACTCGAAATTTGATTGGTTAGCATTCACGTTATTCTGTATCTACATAGACTCAATGCTAAGATTATTTTGCATTATAAGCCAAATATAATGGCTATACATTTAAAATTTAATTATTCTCATCTATCTATTTTGTTGAACATAGATTGAATTGTCATAAACAATTTAAAAGATCTAAACTGAATTCACTTTCAAGACACGTTCGAACCCAATCATTGCTTAGAGGTTTTTTTCACATATTTTAATATAGTCTCTTGATAATGGCTAAATGGTATTTAAATTTCATTTAGAAAATGTAAAGAGGCTAATTTTCACTTTATTCTTATTTTCTAATTAGATATTCTTTTAAGGATTGATTATAAAATATTGATCACAATTCCAAAATAAAATGTGATTTTGATTTTGATTATATAAATTAATTAGTTTTGCTACTATTATTTACATTTATGTCAAAGTTTCTGATATGCTTAAGTATTTTTAGTTCAGTTAAAATTTGATAATATTCTCGTCATTTTTTAAAAACTTCAGAGTTCTTCCGCTGACCGTTTTTCTGAATCTTTATTCCAACATTATTTTATCAGGTTCACATAACATTGTGAAGCTTCGTTGTTAATGGGCGGTTGTATTATTGATATTCATTTGACTTATAATTGCATAATATAGCTTTACCGCACAATACTTCCCACATGATTCATGCTGAAAGAGTACGTAGTTATTGTCTGCTTCGCATTCAATAACTATATATTACACAAAACCAAATCCTTATTCGCATAATTGATCTCTATTCACAGTTATTCGCTACACAAACAAATATATCGAAACCAATAAGATTAAGTTATGAATATTTATCATTAAGCTTGTACGTACGTAACTAGGGGTATAAACGGACTAAGTAATCAAAACTATGTCAGTGTATTAGTAATTTTAATATGAACAGATTTTATCAGTGAAATTAAGAATGATTGACTAAAATATCATTTTACTTCAATTATTTATAAAGAAAAGTACAAATTCTAAAAGATTCCTCTGAATATTGCGCTTCCTTTTCTAATTTCTTTTGAGTGAAATCTCTTCATAAGAACTATCTCTAAAAAGTTAAGCTCGATTTTTCGCAAAGCTTTAGGAAATTTTTTGGTTGTATTTATTGTACGAATTTTTTTAATAAATTTATATATTCTATTATTCTATTAGTTGAACATCTAAAATTTACTTATTAACAAATATTCGAACGCAACTTTGTTTTTGACACTTTGTAGACAATTTTCAAGCAATTCCTTGTCTTTTTAGTGAGTTAAATCGGTTTGAAATTTTTAATAAATATATGTATTAAAATTTACTGATGTATCAATACATGCTATAGCGATAACGATTGTTTTCCTCGTGTAACATGAAAAATCTGCAATATATTAAATTATCCGGCATTTACTATTAGATGAATTTTGCATTTATCAACAGTTATACGGCATTTGAAACTTATAATTTTTATGATATTTGCAATTTACTATATATTGTAGATTAGGTAGATTTTTGTGTACTAAATTAATTGTAAAATATTTATTATGACAAAAGTTGTTTTAACAGTATGGCTATGAAGCACATTTATTATGATGCGAATTTTTTTTAAATTGGCTGGTTGCACGAAGGAGTTTGTTTTGGGCAAAATTTTTTTTAAAAAAAATTGGCAGTTGTACTAAGGATTCATTTGAGCGAGAATTTTTTTTGATTGGCTGGTTATACGAAGAACTTTATTCGGGCAGAAATTTTTTTTTTAAAATTGGCTGGTTGCGCAAAGGACTCATTTAGTGGGAATTTTTTTTTTAAATTAGCTGGTTCCACGAAAGATATTGTTTGACCGTACGGGAATCTTTTTTAAATTGGCCAGTTACGCGAAAGACTTTGTTTAGGTGAAATTTTTTTTTTAAATTGGCTGGTTGCGCAACGAATTCATTTGAGTAGAAATTTTCTTTAAATTGGTTGGTTGTACGAAGAACTTTGCTTGAGCAAAAAAATTTTTTTAAATAGGCTGGTTGCGCAAAAGACTTTTTGAGCAAAAAATTTTTATAAATCGGCTGGTTGCGTGAAAGACTTATTGAATACGTTTTTTTGAATACGTAAATTGCTTGATGCATGAATATCAGTTCTTTGAATAAAGCAGTAAGTAGCTTCGAATAAATATATTGCTCAATTACATCTAATTACATACCTAATTATTATTAAATGTACAATTATTATAATAATTGTTAACAATTGTAATATTCTTTTTACGACTATGCAATCGTTTGTTCTCATCAGTAATCAATACCCTTTTGCGTGAATTATTTTCTTTAAAAATTTCTTGTGCAGTATGAAACTTTCCATAAATTCATATTCATTCTGTGAATTTATTTTTGTTAATTTAAAATCAAAATTTAGCAAATTTAAGATAATTTATAACCAAAATATTTATTACCTGTACTGAATTATTCAAATCAACATCACTTAAATTTTCTTCATCTTCGGATTGAGCACTTGGTGAGTCTTCATTATCATTAAATTCAGGATTAGTATCTTCAATTAAATCTTGTGCCGTTTCATTAGATGGTGTATCAAGAATTAGCTTGTTAAGAACGTTTGCTAATGCTTGTCTTTTATGTTCGTCCGTAGGTTTGGCATAAGCATAATATCCACCAGAAGATTTATGCCCACTAATTGCACGACCAGTATTTTCGGGAACTCCAACATTAAATAACTCCATAATACTTGTTCTTCGACCAGAGTGATTACAAATATTTCTTGATTCGATATTAATTCCAGATTCAATACATATTGTTTTAAACATTGAACGGATTGTACGATCAGCTAATGGTTTGTCTAAATACCATTTTCCTTTTACAATAGCTTTAATAAAATTGTTAATAAATATTATCGTATATATTAAAATAAATAATTAGTATTACTCTTACCATCTGGACTACGACAAGCAGCAAGATAAAAATTTGAACATTTAAAATTTTTAGAGCGATAAGAAAGATACTTTCTTATATCAGAATTCGGCCCTGCAATATCTTCTGGATCAGACGGAAAAGGTATAATTAAGTCAAATTGATTTCCTTCTATACCTCCTTGGTCATTTTTTTGTTGGGCTTTTTTTTAATATAATACCATCAGGCGTATCTACAATTTGTGATACATGCAAGTTGGCATGTTCACCGCCTCTTGCAGCACCTAATATAGAAATCCAGAAAAAAACCCGTTTTAATAAACCTAAAGGAATATTTGGATCCAGAATTTCATGATTTAATATATGTCGAATCTCTTCAGTAGTTAATCCATCCGTAGATTTAGATTCACCAAGTCCTTTTTTTTCATATCTTTCAATAAACCATCGAACTGTGCATAAAGGTCAGGAAAATCATCCTTATCATGTAAGTTATATCGCCAACCAGGTTTAACATTTCGAAGATGCCGATTAATTGCTGATAAAGCATTCTTTAATGACGTTCGTGAATAAATCCACCTTTTTTGGTTGTTACACCGCATAAGAATTGTGAAACTTGAAGTTCAATGTTTCCTTGTTATAACTTTCTAGTGGTTCGTTATAATTTACATCGGACCGCCACTGGTTCATAATGTTAATCCATCCATCTGTATTTTTAACAGTATTTTTTGGAACACTTCCTTTAGCAAGTGCTGCAAGTTGGTCATTAGAAGGTAAGAAATTAGAACGTTTATCCATATTGATTTAGAAAAAAGAACGTAAGAACGTAAAGTAAAAAAAAGAAAGTAAGTATGAGAAAAAAGAGAACGTGGGAAAAAAGAAGATGCGAAAAAAAGAGAATTGCATTGTATTTATAGTTTTTATGACTGATAATGATTTGATCTGTGATCTATTAAATTTTTAACTATGAAGTATATTTTTAATATAAAATTCTAATAAATAAATAATGCCGCAACACTTTCGAATACTTCTTGTCAATGAATACTGATAATTTTTATTAGTTACTATGCTACGCCGGATAAAACAGTTATGAGGCACAAGTGCCTCATAACTTCGGCACAATTTGTATTTTGACAAGTGCCTCGAAGACTGGCATGGCGCTATCGCGCCATGCCAATCTTCGAGGCACTTGTAAAAATACAAATTGTACCTTACCGGTATTTGCGCATGTGATCTGCTTGTTCGAATTTTGCGCACCTTCGGTGCTTAAAATCGACCAATCAAATCACATTCTGCAAATACCTCAGTTATTCAGCACTTCGTGCCTCATAACTATTAATTATATAGTTACCTTACATGATTACAGTCCATATACTAGTACAGAACACAAATACGCATACATAAATCGTATATTGTGTTCGTTAATATTTCTGTAAATTATTTTTGTTCATTAACAAAAGATCTGAATTGATTTTAACCTACAGCAATGGGAGATTTAGATTTAATAACTTCATACAATGATATTGTTTTGCCGACTGCATGGGATATTGAAGACAAATCACCGTTTATTGACATAGATTCAAGTGGGCTTGAAGTGAATTATACGGGTAATATGAAAATGAGAAACCTTGCAGAAACATATTTAGTAATCATTGGCATTTCATGGTAGCCTTTAATTTATTAAATATCCTTTAATTAAAGATCCTGATGACTTTAAAGCTGCTGTCGTTCGAGCAAATCATCCAATCCCTTCAGAGTGTGGGATATTTTACTTTGAAATTAAAATTATAAACAAAGGGGAAAATGGGTATCATTATCATTAATAATTTTTTATAAACATCATCTTTGTTATGATTTTTTATAATCTTTTAATTCCATTTTCTTAATAGAATGATTGGAATCGGATATTGTACAAAGCAAAGTGATAAAAAATAGACAATTCAAATTATATAAATAATATGCTCATGCCTGGTAATAGCAAATTTTTAATTTATTTTTTTATTATTATAAATTAATTTCTATCATATCTCTTAGGTCAGGAATATAAGGAAAATAAAACATGGGGTGTGGTTATCATGGTGATGATGGATATTCTTTTTGTTCAGGAAGTGGCATGCTATATGGTTTATCATATCATGCATTATTCCTGGATATACTACTGGTGATATAGTTGGATGCTATCTAAATTTTAGGGACAACATAGTATTTTATACTAAAAATGGAATTAACTTAGGTAACCAACATTTAGAATTAAAAGTTATATTTTTTAAAATGAATAGACAGAAACTTAATCTTTATAAAATATTTTAAGGAATTGCATGCCATCTACATAGTAATTTTAAAGGCATTCTATATCCTTGTGTTGGGTTTAGATCGCAAGATGGGTCAGTAAAAGTTAACTTTGGCAACGAAAATTTTAAATATTCTGGTAAATTTATTCAAAGAATTTAATATGTTTGGTTATTTAAAATTTAGCCTTGTTAACATATATATTTCAATTAATAGCAATGACTAATGAAGACATTAGTAAATGCCAACAGCACCACTACTTAGTGACACTACTAAAGAGTTTCAAAAAATCAAATAATGCGTTAACATTGGAATATCAAAAAAAGGCTTACTTTATTATGGGTGGATATGAAAATATGCTTGTTAATTTAACTAATGAATTAACAAAATCATTAAAAAAGAACCAAATAATGCATTCGAATTAAGCTACCAAGGCAAATTATATTTTATTATGGGCAAATATGATAAAGTATTTGAAGATTTAACTAGATTGCTAGAAATTGAACCAGATAGTACAATAGCTTTAAGATATAGAGCAGAAATTAATTATATGATGAAAAGGTATAATGAATCAATTGCTGACTTAAAAGAATTATTAAGAATTAAACCAAATAATGTATGGGCAAAGAAGGTTTATGAATCAGTTGAGGGGTTGTAAGTATGATATGCATTTGCAAATTTAAGTACTGTAATAGCTTACCACTTATATTAGCAACAAATTGTATAAATTTTTATAGTCAATTACTGCAACTAACATGATTTTAAATTATGTATCACTATAATAGTCAGTAAGAATTTTTGCTATAAATCACTATAAAAACCATATTCATTCCAATACAAAATTAATATAACCTATCTAAATCACTTGTATCACCACAATAGTCTGTAAGAATTTTACAGTAAATTACTATAGAAATCATATTCACTTCAATACAAAATAACATAACTATATCTAAATCACTTGTATCACTACAATAGTCAGTAAAAATTTTTTACAGTAAATCATATAGAAACCATATTCATTCCAATACAAACTAATCTAATATAACCACTTATATCACTACAATAGTTAGTAAGTACAGTAAACCAGAATTTTTTACAGTAAATCACTATAGAAATCATGCTTATTCCAATACAAAACTAATATAATCATATCTAAATCACTTGTATTACTACAATAGTCAGTAAGAATTTTTTATAATAAATCACAATAGAAATCATGCTTATTTCAATACTAAACTAATATAACTATATTTAAATCACTTGTATCACCACAATAGTCTGTAAGAAAGTTTTTATAGTAAATCTCTATAAAAATCATGTTCATTCAAATACAAAACTAATATAACTATATCTAAATCATTGTATTACTATAGTGAGTATATACAGAAAACAGACTTTTTTTATAGTGTTATAGAATAGGTTTTAATTTTGGTAAAAATTAGTTTGAAAATTAGAACTTAATAAGGAAATTTTGTAATAACTGTATTTAGTAATAGTGATATGCGAAATTGATGTGCAATGACGCTCAATGATGCTTAGCGACGCTTAGTGACGCTTAATGACGCTTAGCGACGCTTAAAGACGCTTAGTGCCGCTTAATAACGCTTAGCGACGCTTAATGACGCTTAGCAATGCTTAGCTCAATAGATATATAAACCCACCTTATTTCCCTTAGTTTTAGACAGATCCAGACATTGTATTTTATCTTTACCTTTATATTATTTATCCTCCTCTATTATTATTAATAAACTCTTGGGATTTCTA
>QKWP01003926.1:0-10684 GCA_003550325.1 Gigaspora rosea | reverse complement strand
AGAGAATGTTATTATAATAGTAACTGGAAAAATCAAACAAGACCTCTACTTGATACACCTATTTGGATGATTTCTTTATTCTATAATAATAATAAAACAAAACAAACTAAAAAAACAGATAATTAATAATCAAGATAATAGTGATAATAATCAAGATAATAGTAATAATAATACTAATACAGACAATAGATTTTCTGACTTTAATAATTTAGAAACAAAAGAAACTTTTGAAACACATCCTGATGATTCTAAATATAACAAATGAACAGAACAGTCAAAAAAACAAAACAAACTAAAAAAACAGATAATTAATAATCAAGATAATAGTGATAATAATCAAGATAATAGTAATAATAATACTAATTCAGACAATAGATTTTCTGACTTTAATAATTTAGAAACAAAAGAAACTTTTGAAACACATCCTGATGATTCTGAATATAACAAATGAACAGAACAAGTCAAAAGAACAAAAGAACAAGCTAAAAGAACAGAACAAGCTGAGTTAACTGGTCAAGCCAAATAAACTAATCAAGCCAAATGAACTGATCAAGCTAAATGAACTGATTAAAAAAAACAAGCAGAACTTGGCCAAACAAAACAAAATATACAAATAAAAGAAAGGTATATATTTATAATTTGTATATTTATTAATTAAAGGTTTAATAAAACTTTAAATTCTATTCTAGATTTGATATAAAGTCAACTCTTCTTCCCAGGCCTCTAAATTGAAAAATACTTATACAAAATCAGATTCAAAAAGCTCTAGCTCTAAAAATACTTCTCAACCTATTAAGACAACACCCCGCGAACTACCTCAAAGTATCAAGAGCACCTTAATGCTAAAAATAGTAAATATAAATATTGATGTCATAGAAAAATAAGAAGTGTAATAATAGTGATAATAGTATTGAAATAGATTAGTTGAAATTTAATGTAAAAGCTACATTTTTTGTTATATTGCTATGTATAATGATATAATTAATAAATTAATATGTTTAATGCTGCTATCAACAAGCTTATATTTTACATAAATTGAGTAGAAATTTGGAATATACTACATATAAATATAATCAAGTATAAATTAATTTCTTTAATAATATATAGATATCTTTGATATATATATTATTATAAAAGAGTAAATTTATTCATCGCTTCATGCGATGCGCCTTATATGTCGCTCTCCCAATCAAATTTCAAGATTAGGTGTAATGTTACACGATCAAAAATTCAAAACAAACGTTCGTTTTGTCAAAAATCATCTATATCTTAAATTGAGAATATGAAACTACTCCTAGGACTCTAACAAAAAAAATTCCTTGTGAAATTTTACTATAAAATTTCCTCTCTCACCCATACACACAATCTATACCTCACCTAACCCTAACCAATAAAAAAACGGGTTATTTTAATTGTTTTGATTTTACGTTACACCTGATTTTATGATCTGCGGCAAGTGCGACAACATCGCACGTGCGATGTATAAATTATTTCATTAAAAAAATATTAAAATATATTATATAAAGTCTCTGATATTTGTACTGTATATGATGAAATGCTATATAAATTTTAATAGGCTTTTTAGAAATATTGCATAAATATTATCTAGTTTTTGTAATAATATATAGATATCTTCAATGTATATATTATAATATATAGATATCTTTAATATATATATTATTATAGAATATAAAAATATGTTAAAAAATTTTCTAATATTAGTATCTTATATGATATGTTATAAAATTTTGCAAAAATTTTAGAAATATCACATAAATATTAGCTCATTATATATGTTACATATAGCTATAAGAAATTGATCAATATGAGCCAAGCTAATAGGCCACAAATATATGCCAAATATTAGCTAACTAGCATATACTACATATCAAAAAGTTTTTATGACATATTGGCTCAATTTATATGACTTATCATCTTTCCAATAGGGCAAAAAAATTTTATTGATGGACCTGTGTAAATTAAAATATTTTTTAATAAATAATTTTTAGTATTGTAACAAATTAAAAATTTAATTTTCAAAATTGTAAACATTTTTCTTATTTGTATTATTTTTTGATATAAATAATTCATACTAAAATAGTAATAAAGAGTGGCTTGGTGGCTTAAGCACATTAATATTATTTTGGTCACATTAAGGTATATAACATAGTTGTTTAAACTTGATGGGTAATAAAAGTTAAAAAAGCCCACTACATAGCATAGTAGAAGCCGCATAATCAACAAGAAAGTCATAAGCTATTATAGTGGCAATGTAGTAATAACCAAGTAACATAGTTAGAACTTCAAAATATATATAAAGGCCTCAAATTCAAGACCAAGAGAGAGAAGAATGAAGTTTCTATCGATGTAAATAAAGACTTCTCTTATTATTATAAAATAAATCAACTTGTAACTTTAATAACCCTTTTTATAACTCAATTCGACATACTGAATTGACTTGTAACCTCGAATCGGCTTTATTAAAACTCAAATTCAATATAAACCCATTTTGCTAATCCTTCAAAAATATACCGTGATTCATATCAGCCCACTGATTGGTATATAGTAAAGTTTTTTAGTTTAGATATTTATTTGATAAATGTTGTTTCTTTTAGTTTCCCCAGTTTCAGCTAGTCCTTTTAATAGTACTTATAACCTTCCTTTTTCTTAAACTTTACATCGACACCCTAAACCCTGTGATACACATTTCAATCTCACCAACTCTCTACAGAACCTATATGGGCAATGGACTAGGAAAACTCGTCTTTGAAGGGGTTTTCCATTTTGAGAAAATGCTGATTATTTGTCTGTGAAACCTAAATTTTACCCCTGAATTTTTTGTTTATTTTTAGATATCAATTACTGAATAAACAATGTCATGTGATTATGAAACACTAATTGACCAATTTAATTTAATTGAGTCATCAATCTTTGGTTGTAAATCTATTTTTAGAACACGTTCGTTAAAAAATTGGTTTACATTCAAGTTAAAATATCTCGATAAATTATTATATTAATGTAGGATAAAAAGTGAAATATATATAGATATAAACCAGAACTTTAATTTGAATCAAAAATCTCGAAATTGATAAAAAAGTCTCAAAGATGGGTTTTCCTAGTCCACTGCCTATATATCCACCTTTAATTATACCCTGTAATCTATATATTCTTATATTTATATCCACTATTGTCTATATTTTTTATCTGTTCTTCCAATTAGCTGTTATAGTGTCCAGCACCATACAACACGAATACAATAATAAATTTGGAAAATGCTCAGATAAATCTAATAAAATTTTCTATAAAAATCTTTTCTGTTTTAGTCTAAAAGAAATATATTAAGATTGAACCAATAAGTAAAATATCCAAAGTCTAATCATAAACCTTATTGGAAGCAATCTGATATATATAACAAAAAAATTAAAGGGTGTTGACTTGAAAGGGCCAAAATTTGAAAATCTTGACCAAAATATGGTTGCAGATTTGGGACAAATGATTTTGGAACCCTAATATGATTTAGGTGAATTAGTTTAAATTGAAATTATTGTAATTTCTATCACAAATATTACTATAAAATTTTGATGCAGAACCTTCTTACTATTTTAGTTATTTTTATCATTAGTACTGTAAAAATTCTTTTGCAAAACCAATAATTTTTTTGATATGCTATTAGCATTATCTATATCTAAGTCAATAATATCAAAGATATATAGAATATGTAATTCATGAAAGTTAATTTTTTAAAATCATAAATAGATAATTGAGTTTTAATATTATTATATAAAAAACTGAATGTCATGGTTAAAACATAACTTTGGACTTTTTGTACTCTTAATTCAACATACTGCAAATCTATACTACAAGGAAGAGCTGGGGATAATAAAAATTGCAGGTGTCAAATAACCTATTCATAGGATGGTTGTGCCAAATAACCTATAGTAACAATGGTGATGTTTTAGGAACAGGTTCTATCTATTAGGTTTTGGCATTTTTTTGATCATTTATAACTTATATGTATAATTGTGTTTCACAAGAATGATAAATATTTTCAAAAAGAGAGAGCTATGGGCACAACATTCATATAATTTATGAGTATAACATGACCTGAGTTAGGGTTAGAGTTAAGTGCATTTTAGTAATGCCAGTCATTGCTGTGCCCATAAGCATGCGAAATGCTATGCCCGTAGCAATCTCTAATTTTTTCAAAAATCATTGCATTCACATGTTAGTTTGGTGTATCTAACTAATGATGCTAGATGTTAACTGTTATTAAATGAAGTTTATTGAGAAATTGTAGCATATATCAGTGCAATTAATGTATACGTTGAGACGGGATATGCTCCCAAGAATAACTATAATTGCTTTGGTATTGCTGTCATCAGCTGAATTTGTGATGCCAATGGTCTCCCACACTGCATTACAGCATTAAGAGGCTTATTTGAGTTGAAGCTTTAAAAATGCCACAAAATGGAAAGATTCTATATGTGGTTGTAAGAGTTTGGCAGATTTGTCCATACCATGTTGCTTATTATGTCATATCTTCACAATCATTAGTGTTGGACAGTGCCCGAATAGGCAACTAATTAGAGTTTTGTGTTTATTTGACTTCATGTGCTGATTCACGCGAGATTAGCTTATCTGCCCGATTAGGACTAATGGCTGTGTTACCAGTTCGTTTCTGGCATATCTCTGCTTAGTTATCTTTTAGATCTGTTGACTTCTGTCAACTGACAAAAAAAAAAAGATCTATAAAAGAAGTTTTTATAGTAAATCATGATAATTTCAAAGCAAACCAACTCATTCCAAAAGGTGATGAAAAAATTTTGGTTGATACCTATTTAAAATTGTAAATTATTGTGACATTTAATCGTTTAGATAATTACATTATCATATTTTTGTAATCAATCTATGAATTATGATAATCGTTCAATAAATCACCAGGCGAGTATGAAGTTTATTCTTTTCACTTTAAAGATGATTTTCAAGAAAATGTATGTATAATTAATCGTAATCATTTATCGTTCAATAAATTACCAGGGTGAGTACGAAGTTTAATTCTGTTCATTTTAACGATTGTGTTTCAAGAGTATGTATGATTAACTGTAATCATTTAATCGTTCAATAAATTACCAGAAGTTTATCATAATTCTGTCCACTTTAACAATTGTTTTTCAGGACAATGTATGATTAACCGTATTTATTTAACTATTCAATAAAAATCACCAGGGTGAGTATGATGTTTAATTCGGTTCACTTAAACGATTGTGTCATCTAATCATTCAATAAATCATCAGGGTGAGTATGATGTTTAATTCTGTTCACTTTGATGATTGTGTTTCAAGACGATGTATGCTTAACCATAATCTTATCATAATTTAAATTGACTACCGGTATATAATCCCTTAACCCCGTGCCGGAGGCACGGGCTAATAAGCTAGTTTAGCAGTAAACACATCTAATTATGGAAGCATAGATATAATTAGGAATGATTTGAGAGTAGATTGCTATTATAATAAAACTAATCATGTATTTTTAGTACGTGTGTACATAATTTCAAATAAAGTTTACATAGAGTGCATATACCTAAGTATTGAATCAAAAGTCTCGAACTTAAAAATTTTACAAATACAATCCGTATACGATAAAAAATTTATAAGATAGTATAAAATTTTTTTGACGAAAATTTTTTCGTTTGTCTAAAAGGAAATGTGACGGATCACGAATAAGATCGCAACAAATAAATAAGATGACCTGCCTAACGCCTAATCATAAACTTTATTGGGAATGATCTGCTGCATGCCGACAAAGAATGATTTAAAGAGGGTGAATTAACGCCTCGACTAATATTATTTTGTGAGGTATTATGGCCAAGAACACGGAAAAGTATATATTTAAAGTGATCATATATAAATCGATACTTACAGATTAAAATCGGGATTTTTTCAATTTTTAATGATTTTTTAATGAAATAAAAAAAGAAAATTATATAGGAGTAACATATTATAATTTGCCAACCCGAGACTTTGAAATACTTAGAAAGATCGACAGTCAACAAAAGGAAAGATAAGCGTGTTAGTAGAAAGTTATGCAAAGAGGAACAATAAAAGAATTTTACTCTGCAGAAATCGGTTATATATAGACCATGAGGGTTTCGTTCCGGATCTAAACACTAACTTGATAGCATTTTCGATTCAGCAAAATTTTAATGAAAATTCGAAATCCCATAAGTTATTCTATCAATATGAAAATTAATAGATGATTATAGTATTTAGGGCAGAAGCTCTTGGTTCTGATCCAAAACCATTAAGGTCTAGAATTTCAGTTAAAAAATCTCTCAAGTCCAATTACGTAATCCATATCCATACCTTATCTATTTTATTATATTTGACTAGACGATTCATTTTATTCAGTATATTTTTGTATTTACATATAGGTTGTGTTACAAAAATTTACATCATACGTTAATTTAGTATCAAATTGGTTAGTATGTAAATATTGCATTATCTAAAAACCGTTACTATATTTAAAAACTGTAAGCGGCAGGCATTGTACAGTATTATATAAATGTTAATAAATATTTACAATATTTGTCAAATTAAAACAAAATTACGTATCAATACATACAGACGTCATAGTTACATAACCTTAATAGTTTCTATTTTCTCTCTCTCTCTCTAGAAATGTCCGGTTTTCTTGGTATTCCACTTGCCGTTCTTACAGATTCTTACAAAGCTAGCCACGCATTTTTGTATCCAGAAGCAAACAAGGTTTTTTTTTTTGGCTTTTTAAAAAAAATAAAATTACGTAATACCAAATTATTAATTTATTGAATTGATTTGTACATATATATCATGATAATATTTGTTTTGAGAAGTGCGTTGCATATGGTGAATTTAGGCGTGGGTATAATGGGGATACGGAAGATACCCGTGTCCTCTTTTATGGGATTCGATACATGTGAGTCTTTACTTAAAATTTACTTATAATTGTTAACTTTGAAATCATTTCAAATTTTATACTTTATTAAATTAACAAAAAAAAAAAATTGGTATGTTTGAATTAGAATTGAACATTATATTGCCATAAAATGGACTTTACAAGATGTTGAATTAGCTGAAGATTTCTATGAAACTCATAATGTTAATTACACGAGCTTTCCTTTTCCAAAAGACCTATTTCTCAAGGTACATTGAAAAAAATATTATGTTACCCATGTTATTTAATTTCTTTAATGATGTTAAAAGTTTAAAATTTTCAATGATCAATAATTTTAGTTTATTGAAGAAAATGATGGTTACTTTCCGATAAAAATTGAAGCATTACCAGAAGGTACTTCCTGCCATGCACATACTCCTGTTTATCAAATTACCGCTGAAAAAGAATATGCACCATTGGCAACGTTCTTGGAAACTTTGTTAACTATAACTTGGGTAATTTTGTTTATTAACATTTTTAACTATTTAATACTAACTATTGATATATGGTATATCTAATATTTAGTTTTTATTTTTTTATAAAAGTATCCATCTACTGTGGCAACACTTTCACGACGTTTACGTGATATCATTGAGCAAGCTTATTTTGATACTGTTGATGAAGAAGATTACGGATCGTTGGAAGGGTAAATATTATTATTATATAATTAAATATATACTATACGTACTATGATTTATTCATCTCAAAATTTAAAGTCGATTATACGATTTTGGTTTCCGAGGGTGTACTTCCCTTGAACAGTCTATAATAGGTGGATCTGCTCATTTGGTTTGTAATAATTTGTTATAATTTATGTTATTTATTACAATTAAGATATTTACTATACTTATTAAAAAAAGGTCAATTTTACAAAATCTGCTACGATGAGTGCTAGTTACTATGTTAAATATAAACTTAATAATAAAAAACCTGTTGGAAGTGCCATTCCTGCCACGGACCATTCAGTTATGACCGCAAACAAAACTGAAAGAGTACGTTGATTATAATAAACAAGTCACTCTCATTGTAGTGAACTCTTAATATAATGAATAATTAAAAAAAATTTCAATGTAATGAAGTTAGGCTCAGAAACCACTGAATTTTTGGAAATTATTATTAACAGAACTAGCACTTCATTATAAAGAGAGTGACTTGTATATATATACATATCAGTGTTGGAAATCTTATGCTCTCATGTTCTCATGAGAACATACCTTTAAATTTGAGAACGTTTGATATTCTGTAAATGTTCTCTATGAAAAAGTTGATAACATAATATTGAAAAATATGTCCTCTATATAAGTATAATAGCATAATGCTATATAGAATTAAAAATGGGAATCGAATGAAGTTCCGAAATCATCCGAAAAGAAAAGACGAGAAAGGTTGGGCAAAAATTTGAATAAATTTCCGATATGTTCCGAACTAAGAATTTGGAATTTTTAAAAAAATAGAGATATAAATAAATTTTACTGACGAGAACATAAATAAAATTTCCGAGAAAATTAAATTAAATATGTTCTTATGAGAACATATTCTCAAAACAGAATTCCAACACAGATATATATATATATGTGTTTTTAAAATAAAGAAATTCCACAGTTAATCCAATCCTTATCATAAAACAATTTCATTTTTAATATTTAGGATGCTATTTTACGTACAATTAAACTTTACGGCTCCGGTACCTATGCTTGTGTATTGGATTCTTTTGATTACGCCAATGCGTTGAATAATATTTTGCCATCGATCGTTACTCAAAAACTTGAAAAAGGTGGTGTCATGGTTCTTAGACCTGATAGTGGTGATCCTGTAGAAGTGATTTTAATGGCACTCAGGTATATATGTAATCTCATTTGATTTATGTTAAAATAGCATTCTTGCCTTTTTTAAAATAATGGTTTCAGAGCTGCAGATAAAGTATTTGGAAGCTATACAAATAAAAAAGGTTATAAAATTCTTCGTGGCTGTTCTGTCGTTCAAGGTGACGCTGTTACCTTTGAAAGTATGAAGATTATTCTGAATGCTGTAAAAGAAGCTGGTTATTCATTACAAAATTTAACTATTGGCATGGGTTCTGGTCTCTTACAAAAAGTCAATCGTGATACGATGAGTTTTGCTACTAAATTATGCCACATTACTTATGCTGATGGAACACAAAGGTTAGTTTAGTCTCCAAATCTATCTTTATCATTTACATAATTAGTAAATGTGTTTTAAATATATAGAGATATTATGAAGACTCCTAAAACAGGCTCAAATAAGATAAATAAGATTAGTTTACCTGGTGAATTTGTTGTCAAGAAAAATGATCAGGGTGTAAGTCAATAACTTATTATTTTCATTCATTTACTTGCTTTCAATTCTTATAAAAATCTCTGAGTTTTATTTTTTTATATTATAGGTACCAATTGTTTATCCAAAAGAGGTTTGCGCTGAAAATGATCCTGATAACTTACTGCGTGTAGTTTATGATCATGGTAAAGTATCGGAATGGGATGATTTTGATACTATCCGAAAACGTGTGGCTAAAGAGTGGCCGCTTTTACCACGCTCTTATGATAATATTAGTCCAGAACTTAAGTCAAAAATTTCAAGGTGTATTCAGGAGATTCAGAATAGTATTACGCAGTGAATTTTGATGAAATATATTTTTTTTACGTTTTTAGTAAATGATTGGTTTAGTTATTTGTAAACTGTATTTAATTACTGTATTTTAAAATACATTGTGTGTGTCCTATCGTATGGCCAATGCGATTCGGTGGTTTTATTACCCCTCCCTCTTTTCCTTCTTAATAAAAAAAAAATTAGGAATATAACATATGACATTGGCCGCCGAATGAAAAACATTTCATTAAATTTATGACATAAACAGTCTATTTTACCCTCTTTTTTGAGAATGTAAATCACCGAATAAAGTTCAAATAAAAATTTTTTCATTTTCATAACCCGGCCAAGTCATTGAGTCTGAATCAAAGTTGGAGGCAAAACGAAGCTAGTTTCGGAAGGGTTCTAATCCGAAACCCGAAACCTGAAACTATAATCCGAAACCCCATACTATAATCCGATACTCAAAAATATAATATTGAAGCTTTAAAATTTATTATAAAGTTACTCATTTTTAATAAAATAGATAAAATTATTTTTGAATAAATTATAATATTATATAGATATTTTTTTATGTTTTTGACAATTTTTTTTTTCACTGTCTCGGTTTGTTCGTGGTTTTTTTAAAGCTGGTCAACTTTATTTTTAATATCATACCGTTATTACAACTGATTTCAAATTCTAGGACGATAGAAAAATTGCCAATGAAGAATCGATAAGTATTTGATGCCTGTTAATACCGACAATTTATTTAATTCTGCGGTAACTTATCAATTCGATCATTAGTAGATATGGATGTACTTACATATTATTACTTGTAAAAAAAAACTGATGCTTGCAAAAGCAACCTTGATTGTCAGAATATAATCTCCGGAATTATCTTTCTTGTTGTACACAACAAAAAGGACTGCACACATGCAATAAACTGTTGGATGCATTACAGCCCAAATTGTGCTGGAAATTCCAATTTTATTGAATTCTTTAAGGAGTTATATTTATGCCATACATAAATATATTGCGTTTAAATTAAGTTTTTTTTTTATATAAATATATTGCGTTTAAATTAAGTTTTTTTTTTATATAAATATATTGCGTTTAAATT
>QKWP01003925.1:0-10694 GCA_003550325.1 Gigaspora rosea | reverse complement strand
ATAAAAAATTAATTTTTACTATGCAGTTATTTTTTTAATTAATTTTGTACAACAATAAAAACTGGTCAAACTTAAAAATCTAAAATTTTACTTAAATTTAGGATAAGTTTAATGCTCACCAGTGGTGAATTTCACCAATCCAATTAGAATTAAGGATCAGGTGTAACATGCAATCAATTTTGTATAACAAAAATAAGAATTTTTTAAAAAATCGCTTCTAACTAAAAATTTTGTCTATGAAACTACTTTTTTTTATGCAAAAAAAAAATTTCTCGTAAAATTTTGGTATAAACTATACCCCCTGACCTATCCCAGTTTTTACCCTTACCCTAATATTAAAGAGATTTAATTTTTATTTGTTTTGCTATATATAATTATGTATAGATGGATAATCACCAGTGAAATTCACCACTGGTGAATGCTAAATTAATTCAATTTAATTATTTTAAAAACTGTAGCATAAAATTTTTTAAACTTTTTTTTATTTAAAAAATATAGATTTAAAGAATTTATAATTTAATTTTTTGGGTGTGGCGACATAGAAAAGCTGTCTGGTTGTCACCCCCCAAGCGACAGGTCTAGAGTTCAAATCCCACTAGAGATGAATTGGAAAATAGGCCTGTGTTATGGTAACATTTGTTCATTAATTGGTCAGGTATATTACCTGTAACCTTGGTACTACCATCTTGAATGGGAGTATCGGTGCAGTTGTATAAGTTACACAGACAAATCCAAGGGACCAGAACAATTGAAACCCGTTTGGCAAGTCCCGAGTAGGGAGGTAAGGAAGATTCTCCTATGGTTCTACAGAAGCCCTTTCAACCAGAGACCGGAACATATCCTATAGCAAGAGGGAATACCAACCTGGCCGCTAAAGTCGTACCGGAGGAAAAGGACCTATATTTCAGAAGTAGGTACCAAGGAAAGGGAGTCCAACAGCACATAAAGCCAAACAGACCAATCCTTCCAGACCAACTGGCTTGGTAGTTTGGGAGGGATCGGTATAAAGTTGGAGGTATCGGATATGAGTACTGGGTATCAGAATGAACCCTACAAGGGCAGACGAAACTGACTGACTAGCAAGAAGTGGAAGCATGGAGGCGTGTACGTGTCAAAGCCCAATGGAGCTCTGGTGCACCCATATGGGAGTCTTAGGACGTTAAGAGGATTTGGAACCACCAGTAACAGGTATAGCTTGGTATAAGTGCATGTAGTGGTAGATCAGGTTGGTCGAGCTTCATAATACTATTCAACTTCATCAGGGACTGGAAGCTTCAGCGAAACATGCTTGGATACTTGTCACTATAGCAGAGAGTACAGTCGTTTGCATATTTCTGAATTCAGAACGTTAAATCCTGGGTCCCCAAGTTGCAGGAAAATCGGCTAGCTGTGGCAACATGCAGGCTTGAGATACTTACCCAATGTGGTAGAGGCAGCTGCATGGCTTGAGATACGAACTCCTGAGAAATATGCTAGTAAGGAACTGGGTATACCAATTTGGAAGCAGAAAGCGCCTACCTGGAATTACATACACCAAATTGGAAGTGATGATATTAGGAAATGTGAATAAAGTAGTAGACATATAAATACTAACGGTTGGTTGGGAAAAAGGGATGTCCAAAACCAGGCTAGCTATATAAATGGGAGTATGGTATGCTCTAGTAGGTTAAGATTATAGATAAATTAGTTCAAGTTTCAGCACTTAGTAGATAGTATAATAATTGTAAGCAATATATTGTAACGATTAGTATACACTCAATAAAGTCCAAAGGCATGACCTTACTGTAACAAAAAAAATTTAATTTTTAGCTTAATATCTTATATATTTAGCTCTGTATAAATTTTAAAAGTGTCCACAATAATATGGTAGGCCACTATATTATTGGTTAAAACAATCTTTTAAAAATATGAAAAATGCTATTAAGTAAAAGTTTCTTGTATTCTAATTAAAAGTTAAAAAGAAAGTTTTTCTGATTCTAATAGTAATTAAATCATTAAAATTGTCTTAGTGGTTTTCAAAATACTTGGGATCAAAAAAGAGAATATAAGAATCTAAAAATTCACTATTACACAAAATATAGTACTTTGTATGATAGTAAATTTGTTTGATCCAAGTATCTTGAATGATTTAACTATATTAGAATTAGAAGAATCTCCTCTTTAACTTTCAATTAGAACACAAGAAGCCTTTAATTAATAGCATCTTTCATATTTTTAAAAAAGTTGTTTTAACCAATTATATTACTATATAGGATGAGTTACTTATTTAATTTAAAAAACATAGTAAAAATTAATCAACTTTAGTAAAAAATTTTAAGTCCTACTTCAAATTAAGAACTAAAATTTTAAACAAATATTAAATATTAAAGAATATATATTTAAAATTTAAACAAGTTTACTAAAATGCATCTATAGTATTGAATATCATATTATACAAAAATATTAAAATAGCCAACCAAAATTTAAGATTAGATATAACATAAAATTTTATTTTTTTTAAAAAAAACATTTATATCTTAAAATTTTGCTTATGAAACTACCTTTGGGGCTCTAATAAAAAAATTTCCTTGCTAAATTTTGTATATATTAATGCTTTCAAAAAATTCTAGGTCTCACCCTAATCCTAAAGTAATTAAAAGTTATTTTTTGTTTTTGTTATACAGATTTGCAAATCTAATTTGCCTATGGTATTCAATGCTATAGGTGCATTTTATAATAATTGAATTTAAAAGAATTTTATATTACACTTTTAAATAAATTCAATTTAAATAATTTTTTGTATAGAATTTTTTTAATAAACATGGGTGTTTGTACACGGGTAATAACAGTTGATTTGCAAATCCATGTAACATGCCAATTGAACCAATTTTTACAATGAAAAAATAAACCTTATTATAGTTAGGGTAAGGTGGTTTGAAATTGGGGCAAGAGTTAGTTTATACCAAAATTTTTCAAGAAATTTTTTTTGTTAGAAGCCAAAAAATGGTTTCATAATCAAAATTTTGCAATATCAGTTGGTTTTTACATTACCTGTATATATATACCCATGTACGATAGAAATTCTCTTTTGTATAAATGTACTTTCAATATTGAATAAGCTAATTTATTTGATTTATAAGTAAATATTTTTAAGCTACTATATATAGACAAATTTCTTACTACTAAAAAAACTTCTCTATAGAATAATTAATTTTTTATTTTATTTTTTTTTCCTTCTTCGATACGCCTCGCCGTACCCCGTTTACCCAGATACCGTCTACCAAGTCTAACTCCCTAAGTTCCACCATGAACTTCCACCTCCAACTTGACTTTCCGTTGACAGCACCCTTAGGGAAAATTTTAGTTAAAAATCACATGACTCTATTCAAGAATACTTTCAAGGGTCGACATTTCTCAAGAACCTAAGGCCCCAAGAATGGCATATCTGCGTCTAGCCCCAGAGGGCCAGCAACTGCGACAAGGGGATTGCACCCAACAGCCGACTTTTTGGTAGGATAGCTCCTTGTCCCACACAGGTATCCACCTATGCTTTAGTAACAGCGCATTAACCGAGGCCAACACTTGTGGTCAGAGTAGTACCCTTGAACCCCTGAGTTACCTACTTCTGCCCTTGTAAGGTTCACTCTGTTCCCAGTACCTACTTTTCCCTTCATACCGGTCCTTTCCCGAATACTTCAAACTTCCAATCCAGTTAGCCCAGAAGGGTCGATTTACCTGGCTTTAGGTGCCATATGGTTTTTCTTCTCTTGGTACCTACTTCCGTAACATAGGTCCTTTTCCTCCGGTGCATCTCCGGCGGCCAGGTTGGTGGACCCTCTCCTCTGAAGGTCTTTTATCATTCAGTTCACCAGGTCCGGTTTCTGATACTCCAGTTCTGGTAGCACCATCAAAGATCATTGTTACCTCCTTACTCGGGACATTCCATACGGGTTTCTGTTTCTCCGGTTCTTTGGCTTTGCTGTATAATAATATACAAATACGCCTGAAAGCTCTCATTCAAGATGGTATACCAAGGCTACAGGTAATATACCCAACCGATCGATGAGAAGCAGTTACCGGAACACAGATCTATTTTTCCAAAGCGTCACTAGTGGGATTTGAACCCTAGACCTGCCATATAGGGGTGACAACTTACCAACTTCCCTAAGTCGCTACACCCTATAGAATAATTAATTTAGAAAACAAAAATTATTGAATAAAATTACTTGTTACTTCTAAAATTTGTCAAGTACATTATTGTAGATAGTAATAAACTAAAAAAAGCTACAATTAGAAAAAAAAATATGTACAAAGAAAAATTCAAGTATAAAAAAAAGAATAATACTAGTAAATCTAATTAAAATTAAAAAACATTTAAAATATAGCATCTAATATATTAAAATCTTACGTATTACATTTAGTGAACCCTGTATAAATAATTTAAATACCTTTCCGAATTAGTCTGAATAACAAAAATCTTACGTGTCATGTTTAGTTTCTGAAATAAACAAATATGATATATAAGATTTTTGTTATTCGAACTGATACAGAAGAGCATTTACTCAAGATAGAAATGTCCTAAGTGCTCTAAGTTTGTGGATCACTACAAGTCACTCTCGTTATAGTGAAGTCCTCAGGCTATAAAATTTCTTTACTATATTGAGAGATTCACTATATCGAGAGCCTTTTATTATAGTAATAATAATTCTGTTTTAAAAAAATTCTTCACTATAGCCAATCTTCACTATATTGAGAGTTCACTATAACAAGAGTGACTTAGCTAGTAACTTGTACGCAATTACTTTTTCGGAAGCTCGGTTAGATTATCTTTATTTTATACTTACTGAAGTTATAAGTAAATTATGATCATTACATTGACAAAATCTTTTGTTTTAAACAAAAAAATATAAAAACCTTAATAACGTTAATGTAGAGTAAAAATCATTGTATATTTTTTATTTTATATTTTGCATAGATATCCTGGAAGCATATGAATAAAGTTAATTAACTATGCAGTTTATTAATAATATTATTGTAAATGCTTTTATAATACGATAAGAAGCTTATAGTAAAATTGCAAAGGTTTCTTATTTTAATGATAGTTGTGTAAGATAGTATAGTATAATATATTAGAAATTTGAGTAGATGTAGAATTAGATATAGGAATAGACATAAGAATTAGATGTAGAATTAGATGTATATTAAATATATAGATATATAGATTATTAAGATTTTGTAAATAAATAAAAAGTAAGCATATGAAAAGATCAATAATCCTAATTTAAATTAATAAATATATATGCTCTTATCTAACAGTAATATTTAACAGTATCTTTTTGGGCTTTATATAAATTTTAATAAATTGTAATTAAAATTTTATTTTTTTTATTTTAAAAAAATTTATGATTTGATTGGCTAATCAATATGTAATCATTTTCACCTGATAAAAATTTACAGCTTTGGGCTAAATAAACCAAGCCAAGCTCATTTCGTGTTTAAATTGTAATTTGTAAAAATAAATTTCTGGAGTAACACAACAGGTTATATATAGTTTTCAATTTAAAAATATGTAACATGTTATTTATATTCATTTTTATAAAAATTTTTATGACTTATCATTTATTATCACTGATACTATTAAAGAGCAGTCTTGATAATTAATAATCATCATTTATTGCTAGTATGATGTATTGCCACCCTGAACAGCTAACCAGGATGAAAATCAGATGTAATATGAAATCAAAGCAAAAAACTTTTTCTCAATAACAAAAAAAGTTCTTTGCAAAATTTTGAGTTTGAAGGGTTTTTTAACTATTCTAAATCTTAACTCGACCACTATTTGTTTTATTTTGTATATATGATTATCTAACTGATTCTAATTTCTATTGGTTAGTTTATTATGTTACAAAAATTATGTTATTGATACAGATTATTTTTAAAGTAAAACCTATATCAATAACTAGAGTGATAAATGAACTAAGTAATTAAAACTATATAAAGATAAGGGTGGTGACAGATATTACATAATATTTTAGGGAGGGTGAGAGGGTCTCTGAAATCTTACATTAAATATAGAAGTTCATAATAGCCAATTAAATTTCTTTCATATAGAAGAGAGGAGGTAAGGGGTATAGTAAAATTATATTACGTAATATATGTCATCACCCTAACTATAGAATTTAATATATTTGCAATTTTTTATATTATACAAAAAAAAACAATCATTATCACTATTGATATAACAGTAATTTTAATATATTTATTAAAAATTTCAAAATGATTCAGCTTACTAAAAAGACAAGAAATTGCTTACAAATTTTTACAAAATGTCTTCAAAGTGTCAAAAAAACAAAGTTATACTCAAATATAGTTAAAATTAATTTTTTTTTTAAAACTTAACAACCATGCTCTACTTTATTAGCAGTTTTGTAAAAAAAATACATAAACTCAAATCTAACTATAATATAGGCTAATATCCAACTAACTCTACTAGTACCCAGATATGGTCAGTGTTAGAATATGACCAGGTCATAACAGGCCATATCAAAGTTTAATTAGTAAGATTATATAACAATAGTTATATGATTTCATTAATTAAACTTGGTAATATAATCTGTTATAAATTTGTCAAATAATCTTAGCAATTGAACTTAGTAATATGATCTGTTATGATCTATTATATGACTTTTTTGTAATATGATCTGTTATGACTAGTCATAACAGGTCATATCACAAAAAATTTATATTACAGGTTATAACAGGTCATATTACTAAGTTCAATTGCTAAGATCATTTGACAAAGTTATAACAGATTATATTACCAAGTTTAATTAATGAAATCATATACTATTGTTATATAATTTTACTAATTAAACTTTGATATGACCTGTTATGATCTGGTCATATTCCAACACTGGATATAGTTGTTGCACTGATATTTGATAGTTCCAAAGCTATATATGACCTTCCTTATATATTTTTTTTGAGAGCATGTTCAGGTCCTCAGCTATCTTTCAAGCATAATTAAAAAACAAAACTATTTTCATATCCACCAACTACTACATGCGAACCTATTATTTGACTTAGAATTGAGTTCTCAACTAACTTATTCACTGTTTTTTTCATTTTTTGCTTTTTTCGCTTAATTTGCTCCCTGTTTTTCCTTCTAACTTTTGTGAGTTCCAGATTAGATAATGTCTTTTTTTGAACTCCTTTATCCTTACACTTCTTTTTTAGAAATTATTTAATACTAACTTCTTTTTCCTATTTAATAACTTCGTTACATCATTTCTTTCAGATGGCCCGGTAAAAACTTTCTTGCAATATATACAAAATCATGTTCACACAATTTCTTGCATTCTTTCTAGACAAACCCTTTTTATACAATAAATCAAATTTTCCTTTCTTTATGAGACCATTTAAATATACTTCTTTCTCCTTGAAATGAATTTTTTTAATATCACTCAGCAGAATTTCATCTAGGTCCCAGGTGCTTAGTAAAGTTTTGCTTCATCTGAAAGCACTACCTATGCAGCACTTAGTGCTGTGTTTTCTGTTTTCTGCCACATCTTTTCTAAAAAACTATATTGCATTAAATAACTCATGGTTTTCTTAGTCTTTTCCTTATACAAAATACAGTTTGTTGCATTATACAACCAAGGCTTACGAGTATGCAACTCGTTTAAAGTTGGGAGAAGTTGAAATATCCCTTTGACTCACAGAATTAGTTTAAAACTACACTCTATTCCTCTATATCTAATTCCTTTCAACTCCTTTAGCCTTGCCCATTTGTAAAACCAGTCGAGATTATTGAAACTATAAATACTTTCTGCTACTAAACTTCTACTTAAAAAGAGATATCTTCTCTTAGAGGCCCTTCTTTTAAGTTGTATTATAAACTTTTGTGAACAATTGTTAATATGTTTTTCATTCCATCAGAGAGATGCATTCTACTGAGTAGTATTAGCAGGTAACCATTTCCAATTTTTTTCAAGGTGTGCTGCTTCTTTTGCTAACTTGTTAGCAAGTTTGTTCCATACTACATCATCATGAGCCTTTACTTTGCGCAGTTCTATAGAGAGATTTTTGACTTGGGTTATCTCAACAATCTTGTCTAGAATGGACCTGTTTTTCAACTTAAGACTCTTCTTGAAGCTTCATAATCTAAATACACTCTCAATACTGCTAATTGCTACTAAACTATTTGTTTTAACTACAACTAAAGAATCTGATTTAACTACTAACAAAGCGCAAAGAATTGCTATTAATTCAGATCTTGTCAATGAAGGCCAATCAACTACTCTAATTTTCTCTACTAAACTTACTATCTCCTCTTTTCTATCCAACTATACCCAGGCAGAACCCATCCTATCTTCAATATCTTTTTTTCCTTGTACTAAGAGTCATTAGAATAGAAAACATAATTTGATCTTTTTTCTATTATATTTTTTTTTGCTATTTCTAAAAGTAACTTTGTGATTTTCTTATTTAGTTCTTACTTCTTGATTATTTCGAATTCTATATGGTTAATTTTTACTAACGAAGCTATTTTTTCTACACTATTTTGTTCTCTTAGTATACTTCTATAACCTGTATCTAGTAGTAGTCCAAAGGAAAAGATAAAAACCAAGCATTTCCTTTTTTGATTATACCTTCTACTCTGCTAACACATTTTTTCATTCTATCGTAAATTGATAGTCATTCTCACCTTTATTTAGGCACTATTTAGGCTATAACCCATACCTGCTTATTTTAACTGCACTTTTAACTTTTTTAATTTCAACCTAATGATCCAAAATGACTTTGCACCTAAGCTTTTTGCTTATACATCCCAAAAGGTATAATGTCAAATTCTTTCTTTTAACTACTACCTAATTCATGCATTTTTTATTTGTACAAATCTTTTTCTTTATTGACTACAAGAGCCTGTTACTTTCTCCTTCTAGTCGGTATTCTTCTTTAAGCTCCATTGAGGATTTATTCAACAGAATGCTTCTTCAATTTTGCTAAACTATTCTGGTGTTTTTCCCCTTATGCTTCTTTCTCTTATACCTTTTACTTGTTGCTATGACATCAAACCTGTGCCTATTGGGTCTATTAACTGGTTTAGTGATACTAGTTCTAAACTAATCCTTGAGTTTTTTGAACTCTTTATCATTTTTTCATTTAAGAAACTTATGATTGCAGTCTCCTTACTATATATCTCATTCTGAATGTTTTGTGTTTTGAACTTTAAGTTGATTATTTTGCATTTTTTTATCATATTGCATATCAGATTTCTCTTCCAGAGGGTAACTATAAGTCTGTTTTCTTTTCTTTTTTTTTAATAAATGTAAGTTTAGTTTTTTTTTTTTTTTTTATTGAGTGTAAATTTGTTTTTTTTTTAGTGAACTAAGGTTGTTTTTTTTTAGTGAACTAAGAAAGGTGCCAAAAATTAGCTAATTTCTTAGGGGGTGGGGGTCTCTGGCCTAGTCAGATTACTATATATCCTTTATTCTGATTGGCTAATACAACATATTATTTACATAATTTATATTTAAAAATATTATATATAAAAATTTTATTAGTTGATAACTTTTGATCCACTGGTCCAATTTGGATAATTTAACTACCAAAATGATCCTCTCAAAGAGAGGGTTTCTAACAAGCCAAAAATTGCAAGAATCTAATCACAGGATCATAAGATCGATATAAATTTGTGCATTAGGGCAGTGTCATTAATCACCTGATTATTTTTTATCAGAGGTCTACCCCCCCTCCCTCTTCCTTAATATATAAATAGTCAGGTTCTTATATATAATTTCAACTTTTTTTACCACCCTCCCCCCCAAAAAATCACCTGATTTTTGTTACTCCCCTTATTACTATATACTGTATATAGTATTTATTTAATAATAAATACTATAGTATAATATATATAGTAATAATGCACAAATCTATATCAATCTTATGATTCTATGATTAGATTTTTGTGATTTTGGGCTTGTTGGAATCCTCTCTTTGAGAGGATCATTTTGGTAGTTAAATAATCCAAATCAGACTAGTGAATCAAAAATTATTTATTATACTTTATATAATATTTAATAGTAAATAACTTTTGATCTACTAGCCCAATTTAGATGATTTAACTACCAAAATGATTCTCTCAAAGAGAGGATTTTAAAAGGTCAAAAGCTACAAAAATTTAATTACAGGATCATAAGATCGATATAGATTTGTGTATTATTACTATATAGTATTTATTTAATAAATACTATATTGTAATAATATACAAATCTATATCGATCTTATGATCCTGTGATTAGATTTTTGAGGTTTTAAGCTTGTTAGAATCCTCTCTTTGAGGCAAATCTTACGTTTTTGATACTCCTGCACTTACTTTTTTGATACTTCTGTATGTACCCCAAAATTACTTTACTTTTTTGATACCGATCTGCATATATACACATGACTTGTATTACACAAGCAAAAATAATTTTTGGTTACACACCGCTAATGTTATATAATATTACACAAGTCTAATTTTGGTACCCTAACCCAGCATTAAGCTTAATGCTAGTGGGCACTATTATGATAATGCCCCCGGCAGGGTTAGACATAATTCTGGCCCACCCTAACCCTAAATCTAGTGGTACCCTATACATGCTGGCAAAACCCGGACAAATTCCAAATAATAAAAAAACAATTGCTATTTATAAAAGATTAAATCAAATAAA
>QKWP01003923.1:0-10709 GCA_003550325.1 Gigaspora rosea | reverse complement strand
TAGCTAAAACTTTCATCCTTTTTGAAGGAATGTCCATGGCATTTGTGTCATGATTTTTACGCTTTCGTCCTGCCGTGGGTAAGTTTGTCATGTCACATAAAACGCGTTTATCTCTTGCTTGTTTCCATCCGGTATTTGCTCTTTTGACATCATGCTTTACAAAAAAGAAAAGAAAAATCATGAGAAAAATATTTCTCAGAAAGTAGAATAAGCGAAATTAAGGTTTGGATGGAAGATGCACAAGTCCTGCGCACGTTCGTTATGCCATTTTAAAGGAAAACTATTTGATCCTTCCTTCAGAATCATAGACCTTTTAACAAACGTGCTTGTGAACGGATACTACTTGTACCGAATACAACATGTAACTCTCAGAACACTCCGTAGTCGTACGACCTAACATCCTAACTAGAGATAGGACCCCGAACAATATATATAAAGGTTATATTGAAATTTTGGTTAAAAAGGTTACTTTTTTACAAAAATATTATATTTGAAAAGTGGATAATTGATCAAAATATTATATTTAAAAGTGGATAAAAGCTTCTAATGTTATATTATTCAAAGTGGATAAAATTAATAAGTTTATTATAAAGGTTATATTTAAAATTTGGATAACAAAATAAAAAAAAATAAAAAGAGAAAAGAGAAAAGAAAATTTTACAAAAAAAGTTTTTTTTTGAGAAAAAAAAATTTATAAAAAGAATTTTTTTTGAAATTAAATATTAAAGCCTATATGTAAAATATGGTTAATTAGCTTTAATAAAAAGTGGATAAAAAATTTAAAAAGTTTATACAGTATTAAAGCTAATATAACCAGTATATAACCTCTATATATATTGTTCGGGGTCCTCTAGAGATGTAGCTACACATTATAGTATGACAAACTATAATTGCCAAGAGGCATAACTAAATCCGTCTCAACCTCATTTATTATACTTACTTTTTGTCTTCTTAAAAGTTTCTCTGTAAAAGTCTGGACTTCTTCTAAAGCCACAAAGTCGTTGTTGATGGAATATACGATGCCATAAAAGAATTTATGGGCATTAGCCTCTTCTGTAACATTATAATTTTCGTGGACCCAAGAGTAATAATGGTCAAGCGACCATTCCTCATGAGAGAAAAGTTCAAAATAACAGATTTTTCCTTTTACAAAATCACTCATGTTTGTCCGAAAGAGGATATCTAATGTTTAGTTATGGTGATAAAAAAAAGCAATGTGTCAAAATTATAACTACAAAAATTCATGTAATGTTGGGAGTTTAAATATCAATTCACAAACAAAATATTATTGTGATTGGACGATCACATGAAAATATAACTAGAAATTCGCGCGTGATCCTGCGCGTCACACACCTAACCCTAACATGAAAAGGAACACTCACCTTAATCCTAACATACTAAAAAAAATATAAAAATATCAAAAAGTTGTATAACTAGTAATTACTACATATAATAGGGTGTTATATATAACGTGGTTGTTATGAATATAATATTTCTAAATTTATACGACGAGTCATATCACTAATCTGTGTAGTAGTATTTTTTTTTAATAAGATGGGGTATTGGAATAATCTTAATCCCAAACTCTGACCAAACTAATATCTCAAAAATTTTATAAATAATTTTTATTTAAACAAATGATATATATTCTTATAGCAATGTATAATATATTTGCAAAATATTAATTTTTTTAGGTTTGGGATTTGTCCGGGTTTTGCCAGCAAGTATAAACTAGTGAGGCTCCAGGATCAGAGCTTTCTGATTCACTATTGATTACATTGTTAGATTTATCTTTATATATGTTATTTGTAATTAATTCGACAGTTAAGCCTGATAGCATTTCAAGTTTACAAAATACTAAATTCAAAGGAGGACGCATAGCAGGATTCAAAGACCAACATTTCTGATAAAGAATGGCATAATCGGAAGGTGTATCATCAATTATTTTTTCTCTTTTGTTTGATGAAATAGATATATATGTCGTCAGAAGAGGAAGATGAAAAAATAGGGTAATTCTGGCTACATATATCTGATGTTTTATCGCGCTTATAATTTTTATCTCTATGGAGAGTGTATTGCGGGTCTATATACGCTAGCATACCTTCCTTTTCATTAGAACTTGTTGCAGGGAAAATTTTTTGGTACAGTAGCAAAAAGTCCACAATTAATGCACATCCATTATCCATCAAAATATTCTTAGAATACTAGAAGAATTTTAACAATAAAAGACTTTTATAACAAGCGATTTAGAGTACAGTTTAATAATTTATAATTATACATACTAGATTCTGATGAATGATATATCTATCATGAATTTCTTTTGCAATTTTAATGAGTTCAGCCCATGAAATTTTGTAAAGACCATTTTGTTGTTTTTTTTTGCAAATAGCCGCGTAGGTCTCCTTCATTAGCATATTGCAAAACAAGAATAATGTTACTGTATCAATTTGGGAGTCTAAAGTTATATATTTTAGGTGAGAACGATAAAATCAACTTTCAAAATTAATTACTTCAATACCTCTTATAATTCCATTGAATTTAAAGATGTTGAGATGTTTAAGCTGTAATATAATATTATTTCAAATTTTGCATTATTGTTTTGAAAAGTATAATGATAATAAATTTATAAATAATAGATTACCTCATGAACAAAAGCCTCTAAATGTCCTATTATCCATTGACAAGTTATTGATTAAACATTTTAATGTGTATTTTTTTTTTTAGAAAATAGCAGAATACATAATTGCGGTTCCACCTTTTGCAATAAGCCCGCGATCACTAAATTGCGCATAATTATATGAGACTTTTTTAAATATTTCTCTAATTTTACTGAGTATTCAATTACTAATATTAAAGAAGATCATTGCGTTCAGATTATTATTAATAACTTACATGTTGTTTTTGGTGACTCAATATAAAGTCACAGACGCTTTGTTGCATTATCTTGTCAACATTCTTTAGTTAGCATAGAGTATTTTTTTTATTGGTAATGTTAAAATCAATGCCAAAGATGATGGTGAAATTAGTTCACCAATTATATAAAAATTATTTCTCTATTTTAATTTACAATCAACATACTGGTATTTAAAGTAGTATATTGTGGTAGTGTTCCCTCAACAGGGATTTCTCTGCTACCTGTTAGTATGCTAATAAATTGATTTGTTTCAGGTATTTGCTCAAATGGTGGATATCCATTAGATATTTCCCACATACTGGTAAGTACTCCTAAACTATAAAGCGCTGTATCCTTAAATGAAAAGGCTCAAAATTAATATTCAACCTTGGCGAATTAATTTGCTTCTTAAGGTGACTCGTTGTGGTTGGCTTTGGGGTTTAGTGGTAATAATACCATATAGGAGCCGATTTCTTACCATATAACCATACGTTTGTTCTTGGCTTTTTAGCTTGTTTTGTTGAATTCTGACAGCGTTTGTTCACCCATTTTGTCGAAGACATACTTCCTTTCCGATGTGAGGTTTCCTGGTTGAAAAATCGTAACTCCCCATTAAGTCATTTAATACAACGTTGATATTGACATTAACTGCCTCACGTTTGATTCATTGAATAGCAGCCTATTATAGTTAAATTGTGGTTTTTGGAATATAATTTGTTCTTTATCAAAAATGTACTCATCGATCTTTTCTAGGAAATCTTCCCATAGATGAACCTTTTCTGGCAGTTTGCCATTCCCTAATGTCATACTGCTTGATGAACAAGCAAATGATGAGTATTTGGGGATCAGTGGAATATTTGAAAGTGCTTTCTTTTGACAAAGAACTTAAAAAACAAATACACGTGTATTAACAAAAAAACATAGATATTAGATAAAAATATTAGCTAAAACTTTCATCCTTTTTGAAGGAATGTCCATGGCATTTGTGTCATGATTTTTACGCTTTCGTCCTGCCGTGGGTAAGTTTGTCATGTCATATAAAACGCATTTATCTCTTGCTTGTTTCCATTCGGTATTTGCTCTTTTGACATCATGTTTTACAAAAAAGAAAAGAAAAATCATGAAAAAAATATTTCTCAGAAAGTAGAATAAGCGAAATTAAGGTTTGGATGGAAGATGCACAAGTCCTGCGCACGTTTGTTATGTCATTTTAAAGGAAACTATTTGATCCTTCCTCCAGAATCATAGACCTTTTAACAAACGTGCTCGTGCTTGTGAATGTGTTACTTGAATGTAACTCACAAGACACTCCATAATCATACAACCCAACATTCTAACTAGAATAGGACCCCGAACAATATATATAGAGGTTATATTTAAATTTTGGTTAAAAAGGTTACTTTTTTACAAAAATGTTATATTTGAAAAGCGGATAATTGGTCAAAAGGTTATATTTAAAAGTGGATAAAAGCTTTTAATGTTATATTATTCAAAGTGGATAAATTAATAAGTTTTATAAAGATTATATTTAAAATTTGGATAACAAAATAAAAAAAATGAGAAAGAGAGAAAAGAAAATTTTACAAAAAAAGCTTTTTTTGAGAAAAAAATTTTATAAAATGAATTTTTTTTGAAAAAAAAATGAAATAATTTTTTTGAAATAAAAAATAATATTAATTGGGTAAAATTAATTAAATATTAAAGCCTATATGTAAAATATGGTTAATTAGCTCTAATAAAAAGTGGATAAAAAATTTAAAAAGTTTATATTATTAAAGCTGATATAACTAGTATATAACCTCTATAGATATTGTTCGGGGGTCCTCTAAAGATGTAGCTACACATTATAGTATGACAAACTATAATTGCCAAGAGGCGTAACTAAATCTGTCTCAATCTCATTTATTATACTTACTTTTTGTCTTTTTAAAAGTTTCTCTGTAAAAGTCTGGACTTCTTCTAAAGCCACAAAGTTGTTGTTGATAGAATATACGATGGCATAAAAGAATCTATGGGCATTAGCCTCTTCTGTAACATCAAAATTTTCGTGGACCCAAGAGTAATAATGGTCAAGCGACCATTCCTCGTGATAGAAAAATTCAAAATAACGTCTGAAGGTCTGAAGCTTAATAGAGGATATCTAATGTTTAGTTATGGTGATACAAAGCAATGTGTCAACATTATAACTTCAAAAACTCACGTAACGTTGGAGTTTAAACATCGATTCAGTCGACAATCAAAATATTATCGTGATTGGACGACCACATGAAATTATAACTAGAGATGGGCACGCACGTGACACGCGGAATTTTTTTAAAGCTGCTCGATACAAATATAGGATAACTTTCTCGTAATTGGTTGATCACGTAAATTAAAAATCGTGCCATAATTGGTCACTTTTCAGATCATGGGACAACTGGGCAATCAATACAGTATTATGATATCTGTTATTGTTGTATACGTACTAACTAAAAAGCTTGAATTCATATAATACATAATTCAATATTAAAGCGATTTAATACGATTTAAATTTCGAAAGAAAAATTGATATATATCCCAATCGTATTATATGAAAATTTTTCAACAACGTCAAACAATAGTTATAATTTCCCGTAATACAGTAATACATAATAAACCTATCTTAAATATAAATCACGAATGAATAATGTAGAACCTATTAATTAATAAAAAAATTGAATAAACAAGTTTTTTATTACGTTCTTAAATAATACTAAAATTATTAATGTCAAGATCCCGAAAGATAAAGTTACTTACCAAACACATCTTTATATCTAGTAAAGCATCAAATGTTGTAATTTATTTTAATCTAATATTATTAAAAGTTACTACTGTATATATTATCTTTAATAAGCTCTTTTTTCAAACAAGTTAGTCGTACTTTTGTAAGTTAATTCCTAGCTTACGTCTCTAAGTAAGGTATACCCAGGTAGGGTGAATCCCAGAGATACACAAGATACTCAAATCTTTGTTCGCGAAGAGTCTTCAATAGTATTATAAATGGCGGTTACATTTTTTTTAAAAAAAATTTACTATGATAGGAGGTAAAAGTACTCTATAAATTCAATTGTATAAAATTGACCATTCACAAGAAAGTTATCCTATATGCTCGATACGTACGATCTCGAATCCATCACGAGACTATGTTTTGATCGGTTGATCGATCAGTAATTTATGAAATAATTACGAAATGCAGGAAAGTTTAAGAAATTAATTATGTATGAGGTAATAAGTTAGTGTTCTGGTGTAGAAGAAATAGCCTTTTTTCTTCTGCGAACCCGACATTCGTTTTGGTTAAATCGAGCAACTTTAGCCTTAAATTATTATTCTTATAATATGAGTCAAAAAGATAAGTCAGCTACGGTAGAGGATGAACCTTCATCTTCGACTAATAGTGATTTAGCTGAAACATTAAAAATTTAACATTTTTATATTATTTTTATATTATTGTTTGTACAGTCAGACCCCCCTAAATGCTACCCCCTTAAATGCTACCCCTCCTTAAATGCACGATAGAAGCGTGGGCCCATCATGGGACTTATAAGTAAATGCATGTTCTTTATTCTGCATGTGCATGCTATTTTTTTGGCCCATTATATATAAAGTCCCTCCGTAAATGCACGTGATCAATAACCAATCAAAATTATCGATTTTTAGATGTAAAAAAAGTACGATCATTATATACTGTAACAATATTAATTGTATCATTGTAATTGTTACTTTTTTTATTTAATAAATTATACTAATAGTATTACATATCATCACCTTTGCCACCCCATTTATGCTTCATTGCCATAATAACATCTGTACTAAATGTTGGAATTGCAAGAATCATTTCTAATAAAATTTTGTGAAATGCTTGACCTCAAGCGCTTGTATAGAAATTAGGCAATTTTAGGTGGCTTTGAATATAAAAATTTAATATGTCCAAAATTTTTATTGTAAAATAATATTAAAACTTGTATACGTACATGCATGTATATAATAAGTGGCTATATGCACACGTGATTATAATTTTTACCACAATATTATTGGCTATTCCCTAATTGCAACCCCCTCTAAATGCACGNATAACCAATCAAAATTATCGATTTTTAGATGTAAAAAAAGTACGATCATTATATACTGTAACAATATTAATTGTATCATTGTAATTGTTACTTTTTTTATTTAATAAATTATACTAATAGTATTACATATCATCACCTTTGCCACCCCATTTATGCTTCATTGCCATAATAACATCTGTACTAAATGTTGGAATTGCAAGAATCATTTCTAATAAAATTTTGTGAAATGCTTGACCTCAAGCGCTTGTATAGAAATTAGGCAATTTTAGGTGGCTTTGAATATAAAAATTTAATATGTCCAAAATTTTTATTGTAAAATAATATTAAAACTTGTATACGTACATGCATGTATATAATAAGTGGCTATATGCACACGTGATTATAATTTTTACCACAATATTATTGGCTATTCCCTAATTGCAACCCCCTCTAAATGCACGCCTCAGTGCTAGTCCCGACGACGTGCACTTAGAGGGGTCTGACTGTATTGTTATTTGGCATTGTACAATGCATTGTAAAAAGTATAATTCTGTATACTGTAGTTATTATATTATAATAATATATATATAATATTTATTAATTATTAAAAATATTGTAATATATAATAACATTATTAAAAAAAATATTGTAAATATATAATTTATAACTAATTTTAATTTTATTTATTACAAAAATTACATGTTTTATAATACTAATAAGAATAACAATTAATAGCAACATAGCAATAAGAATTATAATAATAGAAATAATAACAACAAGAGTAATAATAATGAGATAATAAAAATACCCATAAAAACATTCATAATGATACCATTGAAGACCCCATTGAAAGCACCATTGAAGACACCATCGAAGACACCATTGAAGGCACCATTGAAGACACCATCGAAGATACCAATAGGAATATTCATTAAAACCCACAATAATACTAAGGATAGTGATATGATAGCTGCGTAATATAGACTTAATTAGAATAAAAGTAGCCAAAAATTATAAAAGATTACTATAAGTTCAAAAAAACTATAGAAGAGTTATTACCTTTTTATAGTGAAATTAAACTTTGGTGACAATATTAAGGCATATCAAAATTAATTTTTACTTTGTCCAAAAGAAAAATAAAGGTATGTCTTCGCTTTAAATCCTCTTTTCGTTACCAGCATGTAAAACTTTATATGTGTATCACCTGATTTTGATTACGATTGCAACTTGAATAACGTATAGCACAAAAATCTAATATCTTTAATCCCGTTATCTTTAAAGAATCATTTCTACTTTTATTGGCTCTTACACACTAAATTATAACATGCATTAAAAATAAGTAATACTTAATAATTAAATCGTTTAAGAAATATTTAAATTTCTAAAAAAAAAATAAATTCAATAATAATTTACTCCTCACATAAATTTCTTGGAATACTCGTCTCAGTTAATTCATATAATTTAAATAATTTATACTTATCTGTTTCAGCCTCAATTCTTAAACAGTAACAATGGTTGATATATTCTGTTGAAATTATTCACATCAACAAATATTCTGTGATAATGATATTCTACTTATTAAAATGGTATGTTGGAATATCACAGTTTGTGACCATCATTTGATAAGTATATCTACGGTTTGCATACTTTTGTGAAAGCTTGCGTGAATACGTTGAAGCAGCGTAGCTTTGCACATTTTGCATTCATTCGTACAGTATTAAAAGGAAGTTGACGGCGAAGTTGTTCAAAACCATCTTTAATTCTGGCGTCGTCTTTGTTCAGATTGAATATGTATTTGGCGGCAAAATTCGGCATGTGACACAGAACTGTTGCCGTCTTCCTCTTATACCCATTCGATGAAGAAGCAGTGTCATGACGTATATATTGTTCTATGTGTGTAATTCCATGAAATATCGTTAAGTAGTCTGTCAGGTAAGAATTTCGAAAATTTAAAAGCTTACTACCGGATATCGTAATACCCTTAAATATTCGTTTATTTCTGCGCCTTGATTCAATACATAATATGTCTTAAGCTTGCTACCCAACCCACATTTCACGAGACTGTCAAACTTTGTAACTTATATAAATTAATTAAACATTCATTGAATAAACTGGCGTATATGAATAATGATTTAATACTTTTTCCAAACATCACGAAGAAATATTACTAGATGGTCCACAAGTTATTATACATTCGTCATTGTTGTCGTCTTCTCAATTATTTCAAGCTTTCATGTACCATCAAATCAGGTTGCTATTTCAAATCTTCAAATGGAATCCATTCAATCATACATTAATTCTAAGTTTTCTAAGTTGGAATTCCCTCGTGTAATCGTCGTTTTCATTACAATATAACCAGAGCTTCTATAATTATCAATTATATTTATATTGGCTATTTCACTTTTTTTTCTTTAGATTCTTAAATTTGAATGCAAATAATTATATACTCACCGAAATTAAATACAGTAATAACATTCATGAACTCGAATAGCTTCACACTTTCTAAATTAATGCGAATAGGATAAGATTGAATAGTAAATATTCATGAAACTGATGGTTATTTGTAAAGGCTTAGATTAACGCGAATAAAATAGTTAATATAAATAGTAAATATTCATGTGCTTGAATAAACACTTAATGTTCTTTATTCCTACACCGAAATGAATAATGAATATTCATGAGCTTGCTCTAATTGAAACGAATTAAATAGTAAATATGAAATTCTTTATACTTATCTGAAATGAAATTATGTGGTAAATCTTCACGAATAAATATTTAGTTTTATCGAATTCTTTGTACTCTACTGAAGAAATTAAATAGTAAATATGAAGTTGGTTGTATTACAGTAAACGCTTAAATTAATCGATGTTCTTTATACTTACATAAAATGAATACATAGCCTATTTTAATTAATCGACGTTCTTTATACTTACATAAAATGAATACATAGCCTATTTTAACAGTTATGGCAAACTATGCACCGTATTTCCAATAACATTTTCAATGCATGTAGGCTACCGGCCGGTATAAATTAGGATATGTTGTATAACTAAATAAATAAAAAATAAATAAAAAAACAGTATCGGTAAATCGTAATATCCTTAAATCCAAATGGCGAACGAAGAAATCCCACAAACCATCGATGCTTTCAATCAACTGAATTTCGACAGTTGTCAAAAATTGGCAGATACAAACGAACCAAACGGAAATTATTTGCTCGGTTATTGTTACGAACATGGGATAGGAGTTGAAAAGGATGAAAACAAGGCATTCACATATTACCAAAAATCGGCAGACACGAATAATTCTAACGGAATGTACCAAGTTGGATATTGTTATTATTTAGGAATTGGAGTCGAAATCGATAAGCATAAAGCGTTTACGTATTATCTGAAGTCTGCTGAGGCAGGTAATTCAATGGGAATTTGGAAAACTTCCTGGTGTTATTATTACGGAATTGGCGTGCAAAAAAATGATGATAAATGGTGGGAATGGTTTAAAACGTGAGTTAAATTTATTTTTTAAGGTGTTTATAATTAAGTTTTCTTACATAATTTTAATTATCAGGGAGTAAGCATAAAAAGCATTTATTTATTGGATCTATTTATCAACAATTTAAGCTTATAAATATTTATTGTATATTTTAGCCCGTATGTATAAAATAATTTTATAACATAAAAATAGCAGAACAAGAACACAAAACAAGTTCATAATTACTTATTTACCATTACGTACAATTCATTTCATTC
>QKWP01003922.1:0-10722 GCA_003550325.1 Gigaspora rosea | reverse complement strand
TGGATTGGTTAGCAGATACTTCCCCTAAAGGTAGGTGAGCACCGGCTGTGTTGCGTAACTGGCCTGAGTGAGAACCACCCCTATTCTCAGCAAGCTAGCTCTCACTTCTCTTATGTGATATAGCTACTCCCAACTGTATTTTGTAATACATTTCTGTACTACTTCCAACTTCTTGTAGAGCGGTTGGTGTTCTACCGTTGGTTAGGCCAGGAGCTTTATTTCATTCATTGTACTTCTCACCAGGTGGTTCATCATTTTGTTCGTAGTTCGTATCCCCAATTCACAGATCTACCTCTTTAGTAGTAGTTTCCTTCCAATTTAGGTTTGGTACCGGTGCCAGAGGTGTTCCTTATCCAGTTTAGTCAAATTCTTTACCACAGATCCCTTTGTGTTCACCACTTTTTTCACCACTCGGGTTCATGTTACAGTCGTGCTACTCTCTCAATCAAGATCCCAAGATCGCCTTAGGGTTGTTGGTGCTACCTTGCTCTTGCCCGCCAAGGAATTACTCGCGCAACCTTCATGTAACTGGACCGTTATCTATAGTGCCACAATGGATCTCCTTCCAGAAATTCCTAAACCAGATTCGTACTTCACATGGACTTTCACAGGGTCTTGCATCTGAATTTTTCTAGAAACCGCTTCTAGTAGGATTTGAACCAAAGATCTTGCTGTGAGGGTTGAGCATCTAGACTACTAGACTATAGGGCCCCAACTCTATAAAGTATCTTTTTTTTAAAATTTAAAATTATAAAGTAAATATATATTAATATGGTGTATTTTTATAGTATAACAAGTCTACTTATAGTATAAAAATATAATTAGTAAAATTTTTGAGGATCATAATATTTTTTATAATTTTTATTATTATAAAATTAAGAAAAATATTATGATTCTCAAAATTTTATTATTAATTATATATTAATCCTCTAGGCAAACTTGTTTTGCAAATAAAAATACATCATATAGGTATATATTTACTTTGTATTTTTAATTTTTTAAAAAAAGATGCTTAATTTTGAATTCTTATTTTGAATTTATTAATAAAAGTTCTTCAAAATTAAGTATCTTTTTATCAAAATTTACAAATATAAAGTAAGTATTATGCTAATATAAAGTTTTTTTTATGTAAAGCAAGTTTACTTAGAATTAATTAGTAAAATTTGAGAATCTTAATATTTTTCATAATTTTATTATAAAAATGATATGATTCTCAAAATTTTACTAATTAATTATATTAAACCTCTAAGTAAACTTGTTCTACATATAAAAATACATTATATTAGTATATATTTACTTTGTGTTTTTTTAAATTTTTTTTAAAAAAAGATGCTAAATTTTGAATTTTGATCAAAAATTCCAAAATTAAGTATCTTTTTTTTAAAATTTACAAATATAAAGTAAATATTTGCTAATATAATGTATTTTTATATTTAGAACAAAATTACTTAGAGGATTAAGATATAATTAATAGATAGGATTTAGGCCTAAATACTACTGGTAGTACAGTTAGAAGAATAGGATAAAAAGCTAGAAAAAATTATATATATAAATAATTTTTATATACAAAAATCTGATTAATACTATAGTTTAGTTTGGCAGAATTGTTTTTAATATTAATAATAAACTTGCTTAAAAAAATTCCATTGTAACTGCTATTTTTTGTTGCTTCAAATGTGCTATGTTTAGTACACTATAAATACTAAATTCTTTATAATTTTTTTTAATAGAATTAGTAAATTTAAATTTAAATTATATAAAAAATGTTTATAGTATACTATTAAAAGTTTTATTATTAATTATATTATAAAAAATATTATTTTTACTATAAAGGTTTGTAAGCTGTTAGTTAAAAATTATTACTATTTTAGTATTTTATATAGGTTCTTTAGTTTTTTAACCATAAATTAAAAAAATTTTATTAAATAAATTTTGTTTAAAATTATCAGAAGTTGTTAAAAACAAACTTTTAATTCTAATTTATGAAATTTAAGCTAATATATTAAAAGTAATACATGTTTAAAATTTAAAATTTAAATATAATTTTTAATATAAAATTATAAATAAAATTTACTAGTAAAATGGCTAAAAAATAGCCAAGTTTCAAAGGTTACTAAAAAATTTAAAAGACTATTTAAAGTTATGCTATTTTTTTTATATAATGTGATTTACCTAAAGTATATTGCAAAAATATTTTAATAGATGTTTTATTATTAAAATTAGTCAATAATTGACTTAAATAGTATCACTATATAGTACAAAGTACTACTAGTAGTATGCCTAAATCCTATCATTAATTAGTAAAATTTTGAAAATCATAATATTTTTCATAATTTTATCAATAAAAATTATAAAAAATGATATGATCCTCAAAATTTTACTAATTAATTATATTTTTATACTCTAACTAGACTTGTTCTATGTGTAAAAATATACTATAGCAGTATGTATTTATTTTATAATTTTAAATTTTAAGAAAAAAAATGCTTAATTTTGAAATTATTAATCAAAATTCAAAATTACTGTATTTATGCAAAATAATGCCCTCTGTGCATTATTTTGGGTTCCTGCATGCTATTTAGAAATGCACATGCACTATATTTTAAATCAAAATAAGATTTTTTGAAATTCTGCACCAGTATTCAAAATATAATACTAAATTAGCAAAGCAGTTCAAATATTAATAAAAAGAATATTACCTCTTGTATTGTTAGTAGAGCTGCAAATGAAACTTAAATTAATGGGAATATGCTGTGTTGAAACTCAGGTATAACTAGCCATAGCTGGTTAGTTAAAATATAGCAAATTGAAACCTAATTATTTGACAAACTCGAATGTAAACCATACTTTACATACTTTATACTAGGAATAAAAATTGGCTATATGATTTTAGACAAAATCAACTAAATATAGTAATTTACATATTAATTTTTTAGTCAACTAAATTAATACTATCCCTACTTCATACTATGTTTCTAATAAAAATAATTTTTTGTTTTTGCCATTTAATTTCATATTTGTATTTGAATCCTTTATTATATTTTAAAGCATTATTTATAGCTGATTTGAAAATTAATAGAACACTTGAAAAATTTTTTCATTTTTAAAACCTTACAGTTTCATTTTATGAATTATCTAACTCTTTGGAAATTGCATTGCTATTATTGAACTGAAGTTCTAAAGACTGTAATAAAATTTCTGAAGAGGTAGATGTTCATAAGACAAAACTGGAAGGGTTCAAAAATGAAAAAATTTCTCAAGTGTTCTACTAATTTTCAAATTAGCTGTAAATAAAAAGGTGTGCATGTTATTTCAGGACATGCATGGGCACTATTTTGAGCAAAATAGCTAAATTTTTTGAAAGTTAAAATTAAATTAATACTCTGGCCCACTATTATGTACAAATATTGTGAGCATCTTTTTCTTAAAATTTAAAATTATAAAATAAAAGTATACTTATATAATATATTTTTATTTATAAAATAAGTTTATTTAGAGTATAAAGATATATTTTTTTTTACTCTTTGGCAGTCTTGCCAGACTCTAATAGATTTATTACTAAAAAATTTCTTTTGTTAATATATGTTTAATATAAAAATCAACAGAATTTGACCTTATTTGGTTGCAAAATTTGTGCCCAGGTATTACCTGTCATATTGACTTATATATAAGCTAAAAGAATTTGGTTAGCCATACTTTATAATTTAATCCTTCAAAAAACTCCTTCTCTGAGCTTTTCATAAAAAAGAATAAAAAAAGAGGAAGATTAAAATGGAAAACAAACCAAATATACCTAACAAACTAACCCAAAAAACCAAAATTTTAAATCCAAAAAAAAAACAAAATAAAAGAAAAAACCAAAGAAAAACTAAGAAAAATAGACTATTAAGGTGTTATTAAGCCTATACTACATTGTAAAAATTATATAACACTGCATAGACCTTATCTACCAAAATGTTATATATAAAATAAACAAAAAGCTACAATATCTCAAACTATTATCCAGATAAGAAATTTTTCATGTGCTTTCCAAGATTCTATAACATGTTATTTATTGTTAATTTGATAACAAAATCACTCATGATGGCTCTGGTCCCAGTCTGAGGATGTATACCTAATTTGGAAAAGCAAATACTGCTAATTTTTTGGAGGGGTAAGCTAGGATGATTACATTTTGGCAAAAATTTTAAAAAATCCAAAGGGACGAAAGATGTTGTTTAAAACAAACTTGAAGGAAAGTATAGAAAAATAAAACTTATTTTCTTATTGTTCATTACTGTTTTACTACAAAAAAACTTCATTAACAAAGACAATATGTTTATATCTCTGCCAAAATTTTTTACACAAGAGTGCTGCCTCTTGCTAGTTATCTTGTAAAAGAATGCTTCTGGATTGCATGTCGAAATATACAAGGAGTTCTGATAGAAAGAGATCATTGACCTTTAAAAAACTGTATTTTGTATTATCCTACTATATACCAAGTATAGGTAACTTTCCAACAAAAAACTTTTTGTTTTTTCTTTCATTAGAAATTTGGACCAAATGATCATTGAAAAGAGTTGTGAAAGCATGAAGATAGTATTAATTAGTAAATGTTTTAGAATTATAACATTTTTCATAATTTATTAATAAAAAGAATTATTATATCTTGAACCACTAGTTATAGTTAATCATTATAATAAATAGTTAACTATAACTAGTTAATTCTTAATTTAATCAATAGTGATTTATATATAAGTATAATTTATTTTGTTTATAATTGTCCTTGTTTTTTGCTACAGTACTAATTAGGCTTTCTTTTTGTCATTGATATTGCTATTACTAGTACTTTTTGATCATTATTGCCATTATTGGTGCTCTCTAATCATCATTATTAGTAACTCTGTTGTTAATGCTTTTGGTTGTTGCTACTAGTGCCAGCATTATTATTTGCTAGAATTTCAATAGTGGGTTATATTCGTGGTTATTAATTTTGCTTATTTTGGTGTTGCTATATACTACAGTATCTGAAATTCAATTTTTAAATTAGTTGTGGGCTGCAACTAAATTAAAAATTTATAAAAATTTAGTTGCGTGTATAAGCATTTAATTAAAATTTATAAGTAAAATTTTCAAATTTATGTGCAGAATTTGCATATGCACTTCAGAATTTGGTTGCAGAAATTTAAAATTTGTTGCAGTCCACAAACTTTGCAGCCCAATTTTAGATACTGATATACTAATGTTGTTTTTTAGTATAGTTATCATTACTAATATCAACGTTGTTGCTTGCTGGTATTTAAGTGATGGGTTGTGTTCACATTTATTAGCTTTGCTTATTTTGATACTGTTGTATACTAATATCACTTTCTAGTATAGTTGTCAATTGTTGGTATTAAGGTTAAATAGTGTTATCATTTGATTCTCTAGCTCATAGAATACTTTATTTTCTTTACATTGCATTTGGTTTTCATTTTGTGATTCACTGTGCCATGGTTACATCATGTCATGTTTTTTATTCTGGATTTTGGCTTTTGTAAAGTTGTAGTTGGGTTTAAATATTAGATAATTAATGTTTAAGGTTAGGGTTAGGAATTAAAATTAGTTTGAAATTAAGTATTTAGAAAAAAGAAGCAAAGTAGAGACAATAGCCATAGCGAAGTGACAGGACCCCAAATAATCTATATAAGAGCATATTTGAAAAATTGCTAATAGAGACCCATTTTTTAAAAAAGGTTATATTTGAAAAGTAGGTATTGGAGAAAAAAGTTATATTTAAAAACAGCTAAATAGCAAAAAAAAAGTATATTTAAAAGAATACTAAAGGAGTAATTTTTGTAAATGTTATATTTGAAATATGCTAATGAAAAATCTGGGCATAATAAATACAAAAATTGTAAAATGCAAAAATCAGAAAAATGCAAAAATTAGAAAATTGCAAAAATTAGAAAAATGCAAAAATCAAAAAAATGCAAAATCAGAAAAATGCCAAAATTAGATAAAAATTACTCAAAACAGCTTTTTTAAGTTTTTTTTTTACAATTTGTAATATATTTATGATCTATAGTAGTTACAAATTATATAGATTTAAAAAATTTTTCAAAAATTTTTTTCAGAAGTTTTTTTTTTGTTTTATTGAGTATAAGTCTGGTTTTTTTTAAAAAAAAACATAATTCTGTTTATTTTAGAAACGTTATATTTTAAAAAAAGTTAAAAATAGTAAAAGTTCGATTTAATGTTTGAAATATAGTTTATATATACTAAACCAAAACTGCTAACCAAAATATTTTTACTATAATGCTCAAATATAACCTCATATAGATTATTTAGGAGTTCTAAAGTGACTATAGAATGAGTGAATCGAACTCTGTAGGTGTTGCTAAGCATTAGCAAACAATACAAATTGTGCTCAATATAATAAGTGGTATATGGGTGTGTTTGGTTGTATGTAGAAGATAAATAGTTAAAATTGTGATTAATATTGTGAAATAGTGTTTGTTAGTATACGATAATCATAGTTATAACCCTTATATTATAAATTTATATTGTATAACATATATAGTTGTTTATAACTATCTGGTTAAGATTAACTAGTGGCACAGGTTAAAAATGTCTAACAAAAATTATAAAAAATATTATTATTTTCAAATTTCTACTAAGTAAATTTCTTTAACCTCTAATTAAAGTTAAATAAGAGTATCTTCAATTAAAATAGTAGTTAAAATATTAAAATTGGTCTAGTAAATCATAAGATATAAGTATTTGTGTTTTCATAACTATTTGTTTTTTTTATTAATATTGCAAAACTAAAATACTTATATTTCGTAATCTATTGGGTTGATTTTAATGTTTTAACTACTATTTTGATCACAAGACTCCTTTATACAATTTTTTTTAGAAGTTGAAAAAAGAGTTACTTTGTAAAGAAAAAAAATTCTTTAAAAAAACTCCAAATTTAAAAAGGTTAAAGAAATTAAAAAATATTTAGTAAATATATCTTTACTGTTTATAGGCATCTCTTGATATAAATATGTATAGAGATTAGTGATACCACCGAAATTGATTTTTGAAAAAGACCTATTTCATCTTCATTAAAGAAAATTAAAATTTTTTATAAGGAAGAGCAAATAAAATTTATATAGATATGTGCTTTATAATTTTGTCTATTCAAAAAAAGTATCAAATAATTTCGTCTTTTAAGTAAAATAGGTCAAAAACAATTTTGTCTTCAACTTTTAATTTTGGGTTTTAGAACCTGAAATGCTTTCGTCCTCATGTATAATAGAGATGCATCAGTTCTAAAAAAGACTGGTCCAGAACTGGTCCCGAACTGGGACCAATAAGGACTATAGAACTATTAAAGTACTGGTTCTTGGACTGGTCCTTGTAAACATAACTGTGATATTTGTATCACCCAATCAAATTTTTTAATCAGGTGTAATATAGATCATATGATGTTTGTTTACATCTAACAGTAAATAATTATATCATTTTGGGCCAAAAAATGTTATGCTTTAAGATTGATGTAATTATTTAAAGACTATTATGGAACTGAAGGACTGAACTGAACTAGAACTACAGTCTCAGATATTACCAAATTTGGATGATATAGATTGCACCTTTTATAGTAATCAAAAAAGTTCTAGAGATTTTTAGTACACATGTGAAAATTCTTGTAAATTTGAAGTCTAAAAATGCAAAATGAAGACCTTATTTCTGTATTTTCTGTCATATTAGCAATACATATTCCCTATATTCAATTAGCTATACATAATTAACTTTTTTTTATATTGCTAATTAAATCAAAAAATATTTAATACTGTATTTTTTTGCTCCAAAGCTTAATTAAATTAAAAGAAGCCATTCTTTATATTGCCAAAGATTTTATTAAGTCAAAAGTTCCTGCAAGTTATAGGTATTAATGAGTTACGTATTTGTTGCTTATGCGGATCTTAAATAGTAAGTTAACAAATTAAAAATTTTTAAGGGAGTTCTATTTTATTCACATATATCGAATGGGTTAAGATCATATTATCGATTTAGCATCATAAATCTTAATATTTGGTAATACTTAACAAGAGCTTTATGTGTTCAATAAGGACCCCGAACAATCTATAAACAGCTAACAATTTTAAAAAATTGTTATATATTTCTAAAAATAGAAAAGATCAACAAAAAAACAGTCAAAAATAAGCATTAATATTACTAAATATAGAAAAGATCTATGAAAAATCGTCAAAAATAAGCAAAAGCAAATTGCTACCTATCTATGTATAGTTCGGGGTCCTGTTTAATAGGTTTTATTTAAGTTATCAAAAGTATTATTTACGCTATATTACATATTCCTGTATTCATCTAAGATCACCTTTTTACTTTCCGGTCCACAGTATAAGAAATATAGAGATAATGAAAACTTCCTTGCATTTCTTTAACTTTTTCACTATATTCTAATTATGAACTAATCATATTATATTATTAGTGTTGGAATTTGGACTATAGTCGTTCTCAAGCATCAATCTCAATATAATTAGCAAATGATCGTATTAGAGGGTTTCAAAGTTAAAATCCGGGAATCTTATTTTATTTTCTGATCTATAATTCAACATAGTAAAAATCCTATTTATCTTTGAAATGCATTACTTATTTGCTAACTTTGAAACCCTCAGTATTGAAATTTGGACTATAGTCGTTTTTAAGCATCAACTTCAATGTGATTAGCAAATGAACGTAATGGGGTTTTAAAGTTAACAAGTAAATGATGCATTTCGAAAATAAATAGGAGTTTTTTTAATAGCATTGTTACTATGTTGAATTATAGATCAGAAAAATAAAATAAGATTCTCTGATTTAATTTAACTTCCAGAATATTTCAAAACTTTAATTTAGCTCTGTGTTCTAAGTCAAAGATTTTGCTAGGCTCTTGATATAGATTGGTAGTGTGTCTAGGATTATGCTATTAATATAACATAGCATAATTCAAGTTTGCTAGCATAATTATGTCAGCAGAATTTAGCATAATTTATATTTAATAGTGTAAAATTGTAAAAACATCTGAGATTTTAAATAAATATTTTTAATAATTTAACCTTTATATATATTACTATTTATACACTTTTTTAATATCTGATATGCTTTACAAGTAAAAATTAGAATATTGATAGAACAATGCAAGGAATAGTCAAAATAATGCGAATTCAAAAAATACTTGTCTAAATAAAGATAATTCATTGTTTTAAGGGTAGTGACATATATTACATAATATAATTTTACTATACCCCCTACCCCCTCCTCCCTACATAAGAAAAATTTGATTGGCTATTATAAACTTCTATATTTAACGTAAGATTTCAGAGACCCCTCCCCCTAAAATATTATGTAATATCTGTCACCACCCTAATTTTGATTACATTTATTATAATCAGTATTATAATTGGGAAGCAATTTCAATTTCATATTTAATATATATTGATTTCTATAAAATTTTAAAAAATTCGTAGTTTATTTATTATATATACGTAATTTAATAAGATTAGGTGATTAAAATATATTACAACAAGATTAAATATTAACATGCACACTTGTAATTTGTAAATTTCAATTCCTATTCTTTGGCATGATTTGTTTTTTGCTTAAACAAAGTCTTTATTCATTTCAAATTATTTTTTGATGAAAATTCAGTTTTAAAAAATTTCAATTCCTATTATCTAATTATTTTTTGATGAAAGTTTGGTTTTAAAAATGTATAAAATTTCAATTCCTGGAAAGATCCATTTTTGTTCAAACAAGCCTTATTCATTCTAATTATTTTTCGACGAAAATTTGTTTTTAAAAAAATTGTGTAAAATTTCATTTCCTATTCTTTGGTATATTTACAACTAATTAATGCGAATGAATGCTTTAATAGCAAATAACAACATATTCATCAGTTTCTACTACTATTGTGATGACACACAATATGTTGTGGAATTATATGGTTTCTATCATAAGTTGCTGTAAAAAAGTTTAGTAGAATATTGTTGTTAGTTTGTATCCTATATACCAAAAAAATTAGTTACAAAGCCTATACGCTATTGTAATAACGACTTAGCTGTATTAAAATTATTGATTCTATTATGATTTGCTAGAACAATCCAGTTGCGGAACTTACTCACGATTTACTGCATCGAAAACACCCAGTATTATGAACGTCAGCACTAGTAATCTCTAAAAATGACACTAGTAAACAGTGGTACTAATGAATGATAACACAACACACGATGACGTTAAGGAACAATATCAAGTTACTAAAAAAACAGCTACAAAATATGAAAAGTTAATGTAATACAGTAACAAGAAAAAAATAAATTATATGTAAAAAAAAAGTAAATCGATTCTTAACAAATCGGTTTATTTGTTAAATACCCAAATGCTATCCCTTAAACTGTAAGCAAATCCAGGCAAATTTGGCTGGAAAATTGCTATAAATATGCTTATAATCTATATTTTTTAAAACTTAAGATATTTAATTAAAATTTTTTTTTGATAATAATTGAAAATAAGGATTATATTATAGTAGTATTTAATTTTATATTATAAGAAAAAAATTTTAAGTTGCTAATAAGCTAAAAATAGACAAATTTTAAAAAATTTTTTATACAAAAAAATTATCTACTTTTTCTTGGCGAACTCTATAAATATTAGCTCTAGCTTTCTGATTTAATAGAATGATATAGTTTATAAAAAGGATTACAACTTTTATTATTG
>QKWP01003918.1:0-10775 GCA_003550325.1 Gigaspora rosea | reverse complement strand
AATAAAAGAAAATGAAACATTTCCAATTATCATAAATAAGCAGAATCCGGAGTCATTAATTCAAGATATTACAATAGAAGGGGCAGTATGCGCTGGCGAGGCTTTAGTTAATGATAAGTATCAGATTCCTCCTATTATTAAAATTATCATTATTGCAATAATAGTGATATTAATTATTTGGTATATATACACGAATATTTTTCATCCAACCAAAAAGTATGAAATTTTTTATCCCGTCTATAGAAATCTTAGTTATGGATTCCCAATTCGTTATACAAAAGAACCGAAAAAAAGAATTACCACCTATGAAACTTTACCTTATGGACATGGATGAGACCAACAAAATGTTTATTTCAAATTTCTGTTAGTCCTTTAAAGGTTTGTCCCATTAAATCGAATTGATAAGGGATCATCAGATGGTCTTCGGATTTCAATAATTACGAAGTGTTTTTTTATTACTTCATAGACTTTTTTTGCTAGAGGCTCATAATCTTCATACATATCTTTAAGAATTCGCTTTATACTATCTAATGTTCCACATCCACGGTGCAATGAAATATATTTAAGATTTGCACGTATGTTTGGATGGATTTCATAAAAACGCTGAGCGATATAAATTGCACTAATTCCTTCATGTCTACCTGACCTAAAGAAAGGAATGATTTTTAGTTGAGTTGCCAAAGGTTCTCCGGCAAGATCATCAAAAACTATAACAGTAAATCGGCCAGTTCTTTTAAAAGATGAAATATCATGTAGTTCTTCAGGTGCAATCAGCTTAAATTTCACATTTTCATACCATGGAGCTTGTTTATCCATGGCTATAAATTCATAAAAACATTGTACCGTTTCCCATAACTCTTCATCTTGGTGTTGCGCAACAACAATTAGATCATCACATGGAATATACCTTTCACCAAAATTTTTGCTCCCTCCTTTTGGTATTTTATAACCATGTTTTTCACCAGACATCCACGGATATATTTTTGGATATTTACTTCCTAGGAGCAAACGTACTACCATTTTCGTCTTTCCGGACTCAGAGGTGCCTGCGACCCCTAATCTAAATGGGTGCCTAGGTGCAAATGGATTCTGTTTTTTTGAAGGTATAGTTTCGTCTAATTTGCGTAGTTCATAATACTCCATAGTATATTGAAAAGTAGAATAATTATTTAAGAAATATATTTTGTTATTCGCAATGCCTAAAAAATTTTCTTTGAATGATGCAATAAAGATAGCAGAATTTCATGGAGGAAAATGCCTTTCCAAAGAATATAAGTCCAATATGTAATGCAAAAATATCATCATGTTCCAGTAATTATTCGTGAGAATTTATCCCATCTAGTGATATTTAACGGGCAGTTCTTATCAAGACGTATCTAAAATAATTGGACGATATACTGATGATGTTAAGAATGCATCAATGGTTATTAATAGCTACCTTCGAAAAAATGAATTTATTGTATTTGATCTTACTAGGTCGGAAGATGATGCTCTAGCAATTCGTTTAAGATTTGATACTCCACTAGATTTGCAGAAAGAGATAGAGTTAAGGCAAAAACGCAAGATAAAAAATGCAATACCTGCTGAGTCCACGAATTCTGACCCCAAAAAAGCTGAAAAATCAGCCATGTAAGTGTCCTGCTTCACAGAAATTGTCTGGCTTCAAGTGATAAAGTCATAAGAAGATGGGATATATTATCCAATTGTGATCTCAAGAATAGCATTAGGAAAACGGTGGACAATTACCTATTTATGTCCTCAAAGGTATTAGTAGAACTGGCATAGCCAAAAAAATAATATGTAGATAGTATGAGTATTTTATATCACGAAACAATTAATAAATCGAATAAATATCTGTGTACTATGCTTCTATTTCTAAAAGTCACTTTCGGAATCTAACCTGCAATTGACTCTTTTTAGAACTTATCCAATTAACCGGAATATAATATTCTTCATATTGTCTAATAATAATGGAACTGCGCATCATATAATCGTTTTTATATATTTCAATCCATTTAGTACGCCACTGATTAAATTGTTCTCGGGTTTGAGGATTTTTCACTTCATGGCTCGTTAAACCTAGAAACTTCTTATCATTAGAAGTACCATCATCTCTCATTGCATTCCAAGCTTGGGTTGCTAATGATTCGGGTCTATTCTTATAATTTCGATAAGCTATTTGTATAATTCTTGCTTTTCCAAAATTAGTCTTTGGTTTATTGCATTCGTGATCCCAATGTTCCTGCATCAGGTCTTTAGATTCGAGACAATCAACATACCTCTGTCTAGTAAAATGGAATATTTTTTTAGGATTCACATTATCGATTTTTATTAATTTCCAGCAATCGAAACAAATAGCCATATGACTTTTGTGGATTCTTGGTCTGTAATAATCGAAATTAACAAATTTACCTTTACCATAAGATGCGAACAAACATAGTCGATGATATACACTAAATTTTCCAGCATTCAACAAATTCTGCAAAGGAATTCTAACTCGCATTGCCCATTGCACTAGAGTCATATCCTGCTTTATAATAGAGAGGTTATCAAATAATTTTTCATTATCAAAGAGTTCGTCATATCGTTTTCCATCAATATGTATATAATTCCCAATATATGAAACGGCATACTTGAGATCAAAACCAGGGCGATTATTAATAGGTTTGGGTAATGTTCTATCTTTTTTATCGAGAATAGTTGCAATATTAAAACCAGACATATTCGATAAATATAATAAATTTAGTAACTTATCGACCTATTTATAGATATATAGCGTTGAGTTAATATTTAACGATTATATGACCTATTTAATAATTTTGGGTTCGATATAGATACTTAAAAGTTGATTCAATTTTTATGCACCCAAAATATACACATATTAGAGTCGCAATAATATATAGGTTTCTTACCTGAAAGATTCAAATGCATTTTCACTTATGCCAGTTGTCATGGTTGATTAGGGGTGTGGAATAAGTTATAGATATGAGAAAAAATAGATTATTAGAATGTGCTTTTGTGAACCAACCAGTAAGTTCTTTCTATATATTTTTGCGGACTGAACAAACCACCCAAGTCAAAGTACTGGGCCACCAGCAATGATGATTATGCCCTTTCGAATACACAACACACATAGTCAGAGGCCCTATCGTCAAGAGGTGAAGACTCAAGCGAAATTTTTTGCATAACTATACATACCCGTAACAAGTAACCTGGGTGGTCGATCTATCAACACAAAAGCGATTCAACATCAATTAACAAATTTGAAATGCTATACATACCCGGTTTAGATTGAATATAACTTTATTCATCGATGGTAGTATAGGGACATTGGTAAGGTATTGCAAAGCAATGAGACAAGTCTCTTAAATTTTGTTCATATACATTTTTTTCTGGTGGATACATTCAATCACTCTCTGTGGTGTGGTTCAGTTGTTTAGGAAGTTTGCGTCACCCTCCTCCTAATACACGCCCCACATTGAGGATGACGATCACGCCCAGGATAAAGGAAAATGTTATGTGTTTCGAGGTGGATACATTCAAACTATTTCTCATCTCGTAGCTCAGTGGACTAAACCGCGGGAAGCTCGTTCGGTCTTCCTCTCCTTACTACGTAGACAATTATAGTGACGATCACGCCCTCTAAAATTGGGTTTTTGTAAATGTGAAAAAACAAAGTCAGAGGCCCTATCGCTCAATAGAGACGAAATTTTTTGCATGACTATTGGAAGAAGAAGTAAATTGCAGGGAGGTAATAGTCGGATCCTGGGCCTGCCTCGAAAGGCTATAACTACACCTGAGAAGACTATATCCACTTTTTTCTCGCAAGCTCGAAAAAAGATATACTTTTAAAAAATTGATAACTATCTATATCTGGCTTCGAGTGATTTATCACGAGAAGGCGGGGTATGGTTAGGTTGTGTATTTTCATGGACCAGACAAAACACCTTCGTTAAAGCACAGGACTATCATGGCTCTGTTGAATTCCACGAACCCGTGCAAATAACTCGAGCAATCGTCTTATCGACATGAAAACAATCTAGTGCAAGGTGGAATATTAACTTATGGTATGGATTATCGAAAAAATTGGGTTTTATACATACATGCGTGTGGCTATGTCATCACACCATATCCGGATATAAATAACGGGCTATCCGGTAATTAATTACATTTGGCGCTACGAAATTGCTATATTTGACACCGTAATCATTCGACAGCACTTTCGAGACCTACAAATTTAGAATAGACGTTTCATAAAAACTATGCGGGGGTAGTTTCACGATTGACACGTATATAATTCGGGGCCGTGAAGATTCGTGGGACTGGTTTACCTAAAAAAGAATGTAATTAATAGCGCATTATTTTAGACTGTCCTATTTTAGCCAAGAGGTAGTAGTGGCTTAACAAAAAGCCATAAATATTCGTACATCCCAACCGATTAGATTGTTCAGTCACAAGCATTATGCAGGATGCTCGATCAACATGCATCACGATTTTTGGAACTAAAATTCGATATATTTAGCAGGTTTTCGTGAATACATATGTGCGCTATTTTAATGCAACCACGTTCTACGTATCAACTGTTGATACATATAAATTTATTTCTGTAATAACAGCAAAATTTAGAATTTTAAATTTCCAAATATTTCTAATTACCCATGTATTAAACTGCGACTTTCCGTGATCGTTCTGTGATAGCGCATATAAATTTAATAAAAATTTTCCGTGATCGTTCCGTGATGGTTCGCCTAATCATAGGGATTAAGACGGCCCGCATTAAATTTTATGCGGTGTTACCTTAATTTCTCACGGTCAATTTTTGATTTATAACAAATATTACGAATAACTAAACCCTTTTCTTATTATATGTGATCCCGCGATAAGAACAAATCACAAATGGGACTTAAATGGGCCATAAGAGGAAAGAGTATAACGTTATTTATCAGTAGTTTTATTCAAATTCATATGTTGCAGGGTTTTGGAATTCCAGATCGTCGAGATCGTTGACTTTTTTACTTCGCAGGAAAGATCGTCGAATATAATGGGTCTAATTTCACCAGAAAAATAACAAAATAGATTCAGTGTTTGGAACTTATGGCCGAGCGGAGTTGCTTTATTCTGCTTTATTCTGTTATTTACTTACTAATCGTGTACTTTTTTTTTCTGGTAGGTTCTAAGATCTAACGAATGAACGGTATAAAATAAGCAAGTTCCCACCCGTAAGATAAGTTAGCAATAACGTTACTTTTTGCTCATATATATTTTCTTGGTTCACTTGCCCGTAATTTATTTTTAAAGTAATTTGCTATTTCATTTAACGGAGACTATGAAAACGAATTTTTGCTTACTTTGTTTGTTGTATTTAGGTACGAAAAATGAGCAGTAACAAAAAAACCACCACCTCTAAGAACAAGAAAAATAAGACCCCCAACTATTCTAAATCAAAACGACAATACAAGCCGAGAGAATTTTTATCTTATGATGAGACCTGGGGAAAAATGTCAAAAGAAAACTTAGAGCGTGATAGGGACAATGATGATAATGATTGGTTAAATCCTGGTCAGCGGGAGGAAATGTTAGATCAAATGTAAACCCCACCAACCTAACCCGTTAAGGGCATTTTTTATTATATAATAAATATATATTTTATTTGTATAATGTTCGGCAACAATGTTTTATTAAATAAAGAGGGGGGGTCCCGTGGGCTCGCCATTTTTTTTAACTGATCGTGTGAATGGGTAGAAAAATTAGTCGAGATTTAAATGTATATAAATAGAGGTATAGCCATGATGTGTTATGAAACAAAAATTTATGAACGTACTTTTATTTCCATGATCGAAATCGTAATATAACAGCAAAATGTGATTTATTTTTTGGCTAGAACTGGCTAAAATTTGTACGAATTGATTATAAGTTTTTTCCCATTCTTCCATAAGGTTATCGAGCCATGCAGTACTTAAACCACTTTTTAGTATACTGCGACGTAATAACTCTTCTCCGATTATCCTATCCCGATCTGTTAAAAATTTACGATATTTTCTAGGATCTTCCTTCCTCTCTATTCCACCACGATAGAACCGTATATCCCTCTCCAAGTCCTCTCGGAAGCATCCCATACTCCACCTTTTTTTCTCAGCCTCAGTAATGACCGTAAATTTCTCAGGATCAAGACCANATATTGCTCCAATGTTTTGTTGCGGAAATTAGCATGGGTGTGGACTGGATTATTTTGTTTTTCAGATAAGGTCTTCTTGGATTCCGGTAAATCCTCCTTGGGTTTAGAGATAGGTGGTACTTTCGAATCGGAAGAATTAGAGATTAGTGATTTAGTTAGATCACTTACCTTAATTTTCGGTGATATATATTCTGATCGTGACAAATTTGTCACGGTTTTTAAATTTATATGATCTATAATATTTTGAATTTGCGCATTAGTTAATCCAGAAATAGTACTTGCACTATATGTAACCTGTTTAATTTTAGCTATACCTACTCCTCCTTCTCCAAACAGTTTAAGAATTTTCCGAGCTCTCTGAGTTTTTTTACGTAAATTTGAATCTGTAACGCGAGGGAGAAAAGGTTTCATTTCCTTATATAATTTTGTTCTTGCAGTTTTATCCTTAATATTTCCATCGGTTATAAGGCTTTTAACTTTATTTTCAAACTCAAGGGAATAATAATACCAACATAAAATTTCTTCTTGACCCTTTATAACCGCTTTATTAAACAAATATGATAAACTTTGTGCCGAACCTGGGACCAAGTTATCGAATTTTTGAATATATGACTCATTAATTTCAACGCCAGGGGTATTCTGGGACAATTCTTGCATTAGACCTTGTTCTACGATTTGACTGGCATCAACTTCATCATTTTCATTATCTCGCTCTAATTCAGATACTTCAGAAGATACATTGTCTGATCGTGACAAATTTGTCACGGTTTTCGTGTCATATGGTTTTGGTTGGGACCATTTTTCCAGATCACCACATGGTTCTTCCTCTGCCTCAGTATCCAAAATCTTATTGCAAGGAGAATCAGTTGGCACCGAAGAAGCATTGTGTGAAACTTGGGCTTGAATCTTCTTTTCCCGGTTCCTTTCTCTTATCATATTATTTTCCTTATTTTTCTCATATAAGAAATCGTTAATCTCTTTTTCTTCCAATAATTTAGGTTCCATATAGGTAGGTTGACATGCATCAGATGTATTTTCTACTTTTTCAGGATTATTGTCAGAATTTATTTTGGGAGAAATAGCACTTTGTGCCTGCTCAAGGTTTACAGAATTGGTACTATTATCTTCATCAGAGTGAGTATTAATAGGTGATGGAATAGGCATTTGTGAAATTACTGATAATGCCGGGGAAACTGGAGACTGTGAAGCATTGTTAGTGGTTCGATTTTGTTTTATGATTTGTTTTAATTTTGTATTTTCGATCCTAAGATTAGCAATTTCTTCTATGATCTGTTTTAATTTGGTATTTTCAGCCTCAAGCTTGGCAACTCGCTGTTTTAATAATTCAAGCTCTGATGACATGTTTGATAATAATTTTTTTATACAAGTCAGATTTATTTAAATTATCGAGTTGAAAAAATCACGTGCGCGTGAAGATTCTTCACGCCGATAACTTTCGCCAAGAAAGATTCACAATTATATACAAGTTATACATCGATATTTAATACAATAAAATAAAATCCCGAAATATACATGCAAATTATATATGTGAGAAATCGGCCACCAGAGCCACTTTATTGATGCATCAGAAAAATAAAATATATTAGGGAAGGATTTGCTCATCTATTATCTCGTAGAATTTACCAGTGACATCTCGAGATCTGGCACTCATCCGGACATTTGTAAAGTCTTTGTCGTGCCAGAAATGTATAACATTAAGCCCTCTCTCCTGTTGTTTACTACAGGGCCAATATGGATTTTTGACAACGTCGTCCTCCCGAGAAAAATGGATAACCCAAACTTCTGTAGGTTTTAGTAGATCGGCATAATTAAAAAACCCGTTTGAAATGCTCATTCAATTCCGGTATGGATGTTGTTGCCAATAATTCAAGAACTGCTACAGGAGAGGGGTCATCTCTTTTTTTAATAGTAAGGTCGCAATAAAGGTGATGATAACCACCGTCTTCACAAACTTTTTTGAGATGCCATTGTCCGATGATATCAAAACTATGTACCTTTGCCAGCCAATTATGCAGGATTCGATACATCTCTGCATCATAAATGCTCTCTCTGGGAACATGTACATTGTACTTGGAATCTACTTGCAAATGATTAGAACTTTTGTAAGAGCAGGAAGATCCTTGTGCAATAGTGCTCTTATCAAAAGTTCGGACAACAGACTTCACCACCTCAAGAACATGTATTGAATCATTGACTTGCAAAGGTATATCATCATTAGGAAAAAAGAAATTCATTTTCGGAATTACACATTGTTTTTTTCTCTAGTAAAGAATCTGTTATGTCTTCAGTATTTCGTCTCTTTCCTAATGATGATGACGACGGTGATGGTAGTGCTGATGATGTTTTTTTTACCTTATTCCATAAGCTATTTACTTTCTTATTATCGGCCTTTACGAAAATAAAACAAAATAAGAAAATATTTTCACAATAAGCATAATCAGACAAAATGGGATAAAGATGGACAAATGCAGAAATATACCAACAGTTAAATTTTTTATTACATGGGCTAGGTGTTGAGAAAAGGAACAAAATTGAGAAAAGGAACAAAATTGAGAAAAGGAACGAAATTGAGAAAAGGAACGAAATTGAGAAAAGGAACGAAATTGAGAAAAGGAATGAAATTGAGAAAAGGAACGAAATTGAGAAAAGGAACGAAATTGAGAAAAGGAACGAAATTGAGAAAAGGAACGAAATTGAGAAAAGGAACGAAATTGAGAAAAGGAACGAAATTGACAAAAAAAAAGATCTTTGAAAAATCAACTTTTATGTTATAAATGTAATAAATCATAAGAAAATGCAAACTTTAAAGAGCTATACGTGAAAATGATCCTAATCTTATGTAAAAAAATTGCTTTTAAAAAAATTGTCAATTTCGTCCCTTTTTACAGCACCTAGCCCACATAAAGGGAGATACATAACCGATTCCTCCTCCGGAATCAGTAGACCTTTACCAAAAACTTATGTTAATAAATCTCATGATGTCTACCAGGACGAACCCAGTAAACGCATTTGATCAGTACTTGCAAGGGTAAGTATTACCCTACACCTATCAGGACGAACCCAATAAGATACAAGAACCTGGCTAAAAAACCCCATCCATATCAATTTATTATCTATATTACACTTACCTTTTTTCTATCTATAAGTTTTTGGATCACAGCACGAATTTCTTGCGATGCATTTGAATTGTCATTAATCTTAAGCAAGGTACTATAAAATGCGTGATGGGCCTTGTCCCTTTCAGCATGTTCATAATTATCGATGATCAAAGAAACATAATGCTGAAGGGACCACTTTTCATAAGGAAAAAATTTGAAGTACTCTTCATATGGAATATCGTAGCAGGTAGATGAGTTTTCTCGGACGGAATAAGCAGAAACAATAGACATGGTATGGTGCATTAGATGTTATATATACAGAATTGCAAAACAGTTAAACAGAAATTTACAAAGTTACAATTACCCTTCAGATCTTTTTATAAATTAGAAAGAAGCATGTTGTTTTTTTTTATTGAAAATAAAAAATCGCGTATTGAATCTTGCACATAAATTAGAAAAAGACGTGTTGTTTTTTTTGAAAAAAATCGAAAAATCGCGTTTTTAGTGTGATCGGATTGTACAACATTGTTACATAAAAACTGTTCCCCGAGAAACGATCAGTTGCAGATTGATGTGTTACGAATTATGCATAAGTCAGGGCAGGGCCGATGATTTTCTGTTTTGGTTAAGACTAAATTCTGCGTGTGGTTAGGACAAATTCTGTGATTTAATGTGATGTGGTTAAGACAAATTCTGTGGTTTAATGTGATAAATTTTACCAATTCTGTGAAGTTCTGTGATACCATCTCGTAATTTTTACGTTAAATTTTTTCTAAAACACATTCTGTAACTTCCCGACAAACGTTCTCGTAATTCATGTTGTTTTATTGTCTACTTTCCGTGACCGTGATTTTCCGGTGCCAACCTGAAATTATGGTCAGTACTGCGATATTTTGGAATTCTGTGATATTCTGCGTTACTTTTTTAGGATTTTGTGGTATTCTGCGGTGACTAAGGGTGATTTCTGTGGTTAGCTGTTTTTAAGGGAAATTCTGCTGTTTTCTGCAATCGCAGTAAATCATCGGCCCTGAGTCAGGGTCATGTTTTACCACGTATCAAATTTTATTTATATCTAATGCTATATCGATATTATTTATTAGTATATATATTATCACATTCACATCGCTTATATATGCCAACTGCTACTTTTTTGCACGTTTTACAATATAGATGTGAATGATGATTACATTCGTCACAGATCTTACATCCGTAATTCCAACCTCTAAAGATATGCCACTTTTCGAAGTACTGGTAATTTTGTTTGTTTTTATATGTAGGTATGCTATTCTGATCTTTCATTGTGATATATTAACCGAAGAAAAAATAATTTATACGTGCTATTTTTTTTATACAATACAAACCTGTAATATGTAGCACTTGTGTTTGTGCCCACAAATAAATTATGCATAAGCCTTGTAAGGTGATACGGATAAATTTCGTGGAATTTATTCTAACAGGTTATTGAATATTTAATGTTAATT
>QKWP01003913.1:0-10799 GCA_003550325.1 Gigaspora rosea | reverse complement strand
GATCATTGGTTCAAATTTTATTTAATATTAAATTTTAAAATTTTTTTAAAATTTTAAAAAATTTTAGCCAATCAAATTGCAGTATTTATTATCAGGTGGGGTAGTTACTTAGTAGACCCTAATCACCTGATAAATGGCACTCCCCTTACAAATTGAACAAATTAGATTTATTATTCAATAAGTTAGCAATTATTGTAGTCTTGTTAGTCTACTTATATAACTTTTTGTATTTACTAATATAAAGCTAGTATCTTTTACAAATAGCTTATAGCTAGTTACTATAACTTTTTTGGACTAGTAATACAGGTTAACACTTTTTGCAAATGCTTTAACAAAAAGCTTTTTTTTATTTTAATATTTATCAGATATAATATATTAATAAATAGCATGAATATACTATAAAGATATAAGGTATAACTTTTTTTACTTTTTAAATATTCTTTTGCTAATTTCTTTAAAATTTTTAAAAATAGTTACAGTTATTATTTTCTAATTAAATATCTTTTTGATTCTATAATACAAAAGTTTTAAAAATTTTATTAAATAGTTGTTTTTATAAAAATTTTTCAGAATGTCAAATTCATTGTTGAAAGTTATTGTTAAAATAAAAAATTTTTTAAGTGTAAAGAGTATGTAGATTATACAAAAATATTTTTACTATAAATCAAAAGTTGCTACATATAAAAGTTAATTTTTTACTAATAAATTAATATTTGTATACTAAGTAAAATTGTTTATAATAAAAACTTAATTATATATATTCTAAAAATTTTATTAATTTGTATAAAATTTGATAAAGTTTTTTTTATAGTATCAACTTTTGCAGGGTGGGTCTATTCTGTAGGATGATTACAAATTGGCCAATTAGATTATATAGGGTGATTTCAATAGAAACAGCCCATTTATATATATATTTTATTTTGAGATAATTGAGTTTAATCATTTGTTTTGATTTTCAGACTGATCCGGGATTAATCAAATTTCATGATTTTTATTGGTTAAAGGTAAACAGGTGACTATCAGGTAATCTCGTGATATGTTGACCCTACGCAGCCTCGTGTAATTTTTCTTTTACATTATCTTGATTTTTTATTATGCAAATCAACTTTCATTTATAATTGAAAAATGTCAATCATATCAAAATTTATATGAATCTAATAAAAACTCATTTTTCAAAAAATTGTAAAAATGGGCTGTTTCTATTGAAATCACCCCATATATAAACAATAAGTAATATAGGGTCACAAAGATAAAAACAACTATATCTTATATTCTACTAGGCTAATTTAATAATTTAATTGCTAATCTGAATAAGATCTGCAGAATTTTTATATTTGAATTTGGGGATTTACACTGGATTTACTATGTTTTTATTATATGTTGAAATCTTACAACCACCTTGTTTACATGGAATTTATATAGTTATCTGATTATTTTTTAGTGATATCTCAGCGTACACTAGGCCAATTTGAATGATCTAACTACTATTAGATGCGTCTCAGTGAGCTTTACAACTTTCAATTAATTGACTTGAGCTGTTAGCTTATTAATAAAAAATCACTTACTATAGTGGTAGATGTAAGATTTCAGCATATAATAAAAGTTTATATTGTACTTATCCCCAAAATTTACTATTGTCTCAATATAGTAATTCTGCAGATCTTATCCGAATCATCAATTAACTATTGTTAGAATTAGAAAAACCTCTTTTACATTTTTATTTAGAAATTTAAAAAGGTTACTTAATAAAAAATTTTTTATTATTAAATATAAAATTTTTTAGCAACTAGTTTATTAATAGAAATAATTTATATATCCTCTACAGACCCTGAAGAACTCTGTTACAACTCAAATTTGAGTTTGTATAATTTTAGCAGTATTTTAGCCAAATAGATGTATGAAATAGAACAAAATTTGAAAATTTACTATATAAAAATGCAACATTTGATAAATTTCTATGCAAAATTTTCTTTTTTAGAATCATCTGAGTTGTATCAAAGTTCTTCAGAGTCCTCCCTCTACCCTTTAAAGAAAACAAGAATTTTTAATAAATAAATATCATAATAGAATTTTATTTTGAATATGCTCCAATTCTAGAATTGAAAAACTTTTAATCTACTAGTTTGTTTTGAATAATTAATATTTTTATCTTGTTTTTTCTATTTAAAAATTTATTGTATTTAACAAATACTGTAGTAATATAGAATCTCTATTAAGTAGCATTGGCTTTGTACTATTTGGTCTTTAGAATTATTATTACTATAGTTGATCCTTTCAAAACTAATATATATTGTGAACTAGTTTTGTATTGGTTATAGCAGGTTATCAGATTTGAAAATATCATATGACATGTCAATCTGTATTAACCAATCAAATTGCAGAATTGGCAACATACATACATATGTATAACAGTTTAATTTTTGGTTAACTGCCAATAGTCATTATATAGTTAAGTCTAAATTCTACTATGTAAATTGATTATTATTGCTTAATTAAACTTGTTTGTAAAACTAAACTATAGATATTATAAAAGTTCATCAAAATAGAAGTACATTTTGAACTCTTTCCTGTAGATCTGAAAATCATAAGAAACAAACAAATACACATCGGCAAAAGAGTTTAGTATGAACATATAATATAACCAAGGCACTTGTGGTTGCTTTCAGCTCACAGCAAATGTTACAATTACTAGAAGAAAGAGGAAAGCAGTTCTACTACAAATACCAATATTCTTCTTCCTCTTAACTCCATCCCTACAGGGGTTGGAAAAGCGTTCGATTCTTCCAAATGTAAATTTTGCTCCTTATAGCGTCGCAGCAATTGAGTTGACATGCCTAAGAATAAAAGTCAGAAGACCAATAATTCTACGGTCAACTCTTCCTCTGGAAAAGCAAAAAGTTCCTCTCTTGTTAATACCACATTAGACTCTTCAAAATCCTTACCTTAAGAATTTACAAAAAGTGGCGATTTGAGCTTACCCCTGAATAATTTAACAATGACATCATCATCACAACACAAGCCAATGAAGATCTATCTGTTCCCACACTTCCAATTATGGCAGCACAGCAACACACTAACAATGACTCAAATCTTCCCACACTTACGATTATAGACAAACAATTTTTCCATGAAACCCCTACCCCACCCAAAATACAACAACAAATCAGGACCCATCCCAAAATGACCTAGAATACAAGACCCCGGACCATTCTCTGCCTATATCTGAGACAATGGAAACTGACCTGTGATACACACAGACCTAGAACTACAAACAACAACTGCACAGCCTTTAGAAGATACTGAAAACAGCAATGAAATGGATACCGAATCAATAGACACAATCCAAGAACAGACAACAACCCAGAAGCTCAGCTATAGCCAAGCCCTTAAAGGCACTAGAAACCAAACTCAAAAACCAAACCTAGAACTACAACAACACAGATTGGACCAAAAAAAGAGATGGGCTGAACACATAAAGACAAAAATAGCAGAATTAAGAGAAACTCAACTACCGACCTTTGATATAGAAACTTGGGACAGGCAGAAGATAAAGGATGCACTAACCTCCAGAGAAGGCCTACGCAAATTTATTAAATACAAATTAACTACTCTCCTCGCATCACTGTATATACTACCAGCTATAGTAGCAAAATTCAAACATAGAGACATAGCGTTTTTTAGGAGCTTTACAAGAATTCAGGCGAGCAAACCTCAACAACAGATAGAATTCAACAACTTGTTTATCTTAGCATTAGAAGCATATAAGAAACAATATAATGTTTTGGCAACAAACAAGCGTAATAGGAACCAATTATTTAAGTTACTAAGGGCCAAACTAGCACTCGACCATTTAGCCAATATAGAAATGTATGAACTGGATGCCTGGGAAATTACTCAATAACTATACCTATCAAATTTCACGAAATTGCTATGAACATGGAATTCAACGAGCTTAGAAAACTAGTATCAGAAGAAATTGTAGAATTCTGGATAGAATTGCCCTAACAATACTCAGATTTACACTCCAATATAAGCAACGCAAACTCTTTCAACCTACCAATCGACAATCGACAAACTTTAGGGCCAAAAGTGTGAGCCCTAAGACTAATATTCAAATTTATCTCCCTCCCGGAAAACTATATTTCAGATGAGCGACAACCTTTGCCGTTTGACTACAAACAGCTAAATGATACTATACACAGATTCTTTCCAATTCGAAACAGAAAGGACCTAAAAGATTTACCAACCTACTGAGCCACATTACAAAAATACTTACTTTGATTTACCTCCATCTAAACCACAATTACCTTTAACCCCCAAGATCTAACCCCAAGACTGTGTGAGAAATTCCCCTTTCTACCATTAGATGAATAAGATTTCAAGGAACACATCTGCCTCCTACGGGTCGATTACAACTTTGAACAACTACCTAATAATTACCTTCTGCCATGAAAACGCCTACCAAATAACCCTACGGATTTAAAATAGAAGGATTTTACCTTTCCAATAACTATAGCAGAAAGCATAAAAGAATTTTTCAGCTAGATTCCAAGATTCTACAGCTTACCAACTCCCCTTCCAATAGCTTATGCTAACTTTAACTACACTGACCTGCTGACTTTGCCTCTTTTGGCAACAGATGTAGAGAACATTAACCTGACAGTTCCAATAATGATACGAAAACAACTGTCTATTGCATTAAAAGACCTAAGACAACATTATTACTTCTACAAATTACTAGAATCCTGGATCGAAATAGAACCAACTGAGCCACCAGATAATCAATCACCACGATTACTCTAAACTAAGATGATCTTATGTCTATATAAAAGAGCATAACTTGGTTGGCATCGAACTGCTGATCAAAAAACATGAACACATCAATACCACAATTGAAAAGCTGGGGGAACACTTTCTCTTCAACAACATACCATCATACCTATTTAACCAACTAGAAGACCTACCTCAACCTAAAATTGATCTATTCAAAAAACCAAAGAAACACCATAAGGAAAAAGCAAAAGAAGAAGATGTACAAATAACAGATCCCAAACCTCCTTTGAATGACCTTTCAACCAATGAGTAGATCCAATACTGAACCTGGCCCATCTTCGATGGGAAAAGAAATCGAAAGAACACTGTTACAATAGGAAAAAGAAACTTTACTAATAATTCAAACAGCTCTAACAATATGGACAATACTACACTTAATGATACTCCAAGCGAAACAATTTCAACTCAATTCCCCACTAACTTTTCACTTTCTAATGGTATAAATATTGTTACACATAATATTAGAGGCATTACAAACACTCTGAAAATGCAAAATTGGATAGAATACTGCCATGAGAACAATCTTCATATTATCTCGATAACAGAAACTAAGTTGACTAATCTTAATGCCACATACAATACTAACCCTCATTACTTCCTGTTTTCTTCCAACTTCGTACCATACTCGCAAGAGCAAAGGGCCTCGAACCTAGGGACAACACTCATGTTTGCAACCCCTGCAACCATATATTCATGACATAGGTACCATGCCAGGCACCACATTATATATAGACTTTTATTTTCTTTCAACAACAAGACTCGTATATATCAACCTATCTGCCCTCTTTATCTAATCATCCCAAACTATGTAAAAAAATACAAAACAAGCTATTTTCCTGGTTCACAGAAGCAAAAAATAGAAATTGGAATGTAATCCTATTGGGGACTATAATGAAAACCAATTTAGAAACAAGAAATTTGAATTATTTAATAACTTGAACTCCATCAATGCTACTAGCCTAATGGCATTTTACAACAGAACACAATCCACTTGGGCCAACTCGAACTCGAGTAGTCAAATTGATGATATATGGTGCAATAACGACATAATTCTGGACCTTGAAACATCTATAATCCAAAGCACTAGCTTTATTACGGATAGCGATCATAGCATAGTTTCCACCACTTGGCATACTAATATAGTTAAAATAAAGAGCACCACTAGGAATAAAAAAAGGAAAAGGAAAATATACTTATACGAGAAAATGTCTAGTTCAGATTGGGAAGGTTTCACCTCTAATATCAATCGTTGCTTCACCTCATGTGACTTACCAGCCAGGGGAGTGGATCATGCTGAATTAAACAAACAATAAAATACTTGGGTAGCAGAGATCAAAAGACGAATTAATAAACATATCCCTTTCACACATACTTCCCCTAAGACCTACCACAACCTTTCTCTAAAAACTACGAAACTACACTCTGCCCTAAAAATGATGAATAAATGTCTTCGTAAACTTACCACTATTCATCCCCTCCACTTACCAAATGCAACGACCTGCTTTTTAAAACCACCCAACTTGCTGACATTGAACTTCAGCCCCTTTCTGAAACAGATTTAAATACCTTCCTGCAACATACCATATTCTTCTCAAGAACATTAAACATACTATTTGGACAGCCTGCAATATTGAGAAAATACAAGAGCAAAGCAAGAAGATCGAATTCTTTACAAACTGCAAATATTGAGACTTTACGGATAATACTACAAGGATGTTAGGCAGCATACTTAAACAAAAGTTAGACCTCGTCAAAACAGATAAGATAATCCTACCCAATAGTGTACTAACAGAAAAACAGGAAATAAAAGATTATGTTCGCAGTTATTTCTACTCTTGGACAAGAGCAAATCCTCCTAGTTCAGACCCGGATCTAGCAAGGGAATGAGAAGATGTATACCAACCCATTAAATCGATTGATCCTACAATATACCTCCCTCTACTAGAACCAATCCAATTAAATGAATTAACAGAAACCATAAGCAATGCCCCCCAGAAGAAGGCCACGGGGCCCTCGGCCATAGATAACGAAGCACTGCAATATCTTCCAACTTTAGCACTAAATTGGCTTATAATCATATTTAATAATTGCCTACAACTAAATCAAGTCCCAAACCAGTGGCTCTGTGCCAACATTTGGCCCATACCAAAAAAACCAAACTACAACTATGACCTTACTACAACTAGACCAATCACTTTCATTGACCATGTCCGGAATTCTTCACAAAAATCCTAACAACCAGAATGACAAGGATCATTGCCAAACATGAGATACTTTCTTCACAAAACTTTGCTGTCTTTCCCTTCCAATCTACTATACAACCTATTATGTAATTAGGACAAATGATTGAAGACGCATTAACCAAAAACAAAGAAATTTGGATCTTGTCCCAAGACATGTCGAAAGCCTTCGACACAGTTAACACACAAATACTTAAGAAGGCACTGTCGAGAATCAGAATTTCAACACCTATTATTGAGTTATTAGTATACCTCTTCTTTAACCGCACTAACCAAGTAATCACAGATCATAGATTTACAGAACTATATAAGGTGATAGATGGTATTGATCAGAGTGAAACATTCTCATCGCTATTATAAAAAATCTATTACGACCCCCTTATCTCAACTATAAAAAATCATTTTACGGACTATAGTTGCACCATCCCTTCCTCCCCACCCAAAACCATCAATACCTCTGTCATGGCTTATATGGATGACTCCTTATGGGTCACTCCAAATAAAGCAGAACTAACTCAGATTCTGAACACTGCAACAAGCTTTTACCAATTCAACAATATTAAAGTCAACCCTAACAAATCCTCACTATTAACCAATTCTTTGACTGCAGACCACAATATCATCTTTGATAATATGTCCCTTACTGCTCTACCTTGTCATACCCTATAAAAATACCTTGAAGCTTGGTTTTCTATCAACAATTCTCACAACAATACTCAAAAACTAATCATATTATAAATTACAAACAGTTTAAAAAGGCTTCGTTTTGCCAAAATAACCAAAAAAAACAAGCCATTTACATTGTCAATCGCATTATTATTCCCCAATTCAAATACAGGTTCTATTCTTTCTACCTTAATCCTAGCCAATTAAACTCATTGAAACGAACCATAGTAACAACAATCAAACAAAAAGCTAAACTATCCAAAGGAGTCCCCAATTCTTTCTTATTTTGTCCAGGAATCTACGCCCTTACAGATATTGAACAAACCCAACACCAATCATTAACATTGCACTACAAAAAGGACTAAACTACACAGACTTTGATAGCTCATTCCTAAAATTACATTTACAACAAGTTCAAGATGCTGCAGCAACTGACACCTCTATTTTGGATGATCCTCCCATACTCCCACTCAAACAACTTTCCACCTATATAGCACAATCCATATTGGCGATACATGCATTAAATATTAATTTTACCAGGCCACTACAAGACTGGCCCATTGCCAATAGACCCTTAGGCACTCCAATCAATTCAATTATCGCCCTACACCCAGAGAAAGCACGTCTTAAAAAAAAGTTAAACAAGCATAATATAACTTGAACAATTCTTAGACCTCACTAACCGCTGGTTAGTGAGTTGGAAGGAATTCCATCACAATATAACAAGAATTCTGCGAGGTAGAACACCGAAATAGTTCTACTTTATACAAGAACTGATCACTTTAGCTGCCTCACCTAGCTTTACCCTTATTCAACCTAACCCATATATAATACCCCCTTGAACACTAAAAAAAGACTGGATAATTACCAGTCTTGGAGATATTGAAAAAATACACAACCCTTTCATGCACAAACTAAAAGCTAAACACTTCATTCGCTCCCGTTATAACGAATTAGAAATAACACCCTGCCCAGGCTGCCATCTCAAAAACAATAAAACAACTTATTGCTACTTTCCTATCGACAAAAACAAGATATTCAACCTCCAGGTGGACTCCAGATATAATATATATACCAACTTAATAGATATTAATATAGCATAAAATATGGCCAAACTGGCCCTATCTGAGAGATGCAACAATCCTTTTATCCCTAAACTACTATTACTATTCGAAAAACCTCCGACTAGAAAATGGTATGAATTATCGACTACTAACTTCTGAAGAAAACAATCTCACTTTTGTTTATTGCCGCAAAAACAAATACCCTGTCCACGAACATAACAACAGCAACATGCCTAACAATGACTAATCAACACATATTAAGCTGTTTCAATCAATATTGGCCTTCTAAACTCAACTCACTTCTAACTATCCTAACCTTTATCTTAACTACCTTAAAACCCTCTACCAATCTAAACATAATCACAAATTATAAGCCGTTTCAAAAACTAATAGAAAACTTAGTAATAATGCCACTCTATGAAAATTTAAAACTGGACAAGGAACCTTTCCCACTCATACAACGGATTATATATGAATTAATAATCGATAGAAAAATAACTATCTTACATGATGCTGATTTAAACAAGGAAATCAACACAGCACACGCCCCCTCCTATTCCTCTAGACATTGTTTCCCAAAAATTCTTACACAACAGGTTCACCCCCTTACTATTGCGAAATTCTGATCCTCACCAAACCAATAATCTGATAAAAGAAATATATAAAGTAATCAACAACTTAAAATGGCACAACCAACAAAGGATTTCGCTTTGAAGTGACAGACTAAAAAATACTAATTGAGACTTTATCTTACAATATCTGGCATATAACGATGTGCCTAAAGCATTATTTACTAACCCTAAAATTTCAAAATTGAAAAACTTTAAAGTCAAGATGCTAGGTGAAGAACTACTTATACACCTTCTTCTTCATTTCAGAAATCTGAAAAAAAACCCAACTATCTCTGTCCTAGATGCCGCGCTGTACCAGAAGACACTACATATCTACTTACATGTATAGCCAACCCCTTCAATTTGTGGACGGAACTGAAAAGAATCCTTATAAAAACTGCAGAGAAACATGAACTGACTCTCGACAAGCCGGAGATATTCATCTGATCGTTTATCGATTTACATGTTACAAAAGAAACACCGATTGGAATAATTACTATACAGACACTAATCCCCATGCAGCTAGAAAAACAAAAACTCAAATATACAGCGCTTCTTCATCACAATATTGCAGAATTCCTATATACTGAACTGTGGATACCCTCTAGATGCTCACTCTATTCTCAAGGCTTATATACCCTAGTACAAATCTCTGCCCCTACTTTATCACCTACACCCCCTTTAGCTCACTACTTCACAATTCAAAAATTAATTAGACATATTGCTACTAACTCTACCTCTCTTCATAAATTGCTCGAAAACTAGAGATCTATGACCATTCTAGTAAAGAATTAGGTCGAGAGTAAACCTCAGCTCTTACCTCTACTTCCCTATAGATTAGTTTTTCTTCTTATATGTATTAATATGTATAAATGAACAAATCTTAATAAAGAACTAGAGGATAGACCTCTCTTTAAAAAAAAAAAAAAAAGAAGTACATTTTATTTTTTTATTTTTTTTATTTTTTAACAATTCAGCAATCATGCCAATACTAGGACCCCGAAATATACATAGATAGGTCAGGTCAGAGAATGCGTTGCCATCATAAATAAATTAAATAAAGTAAGGTTTAAATATGCGTATTATTTTAAAAAATTATTAAAAAGGTTAGATTTTTAAATTGCATATTTGTATATTAAAATTCTACATGTAAAAGTTTAATTCGCGTATTTTTAGTATAAATTTGGTCTAAAAATAAGCTACTTCTTTGTTTTTATCTTAGCCACCTCATTTTTTTAAACCAAAACAATAATAAATTAAGTACACACATGCGCGATATTTCAAAATAAAAATTGATTTTTTAAAAAAACAAAAATAAATAAATAAATAAATAAACAAATCTCTAAAAAGTAAATTTATAACAATAAATAAATATATTGTATTAC